>CAUYON010014467.1:0-18387 GCA_963573935.1 Arctocebus calabarensis | reverse complement strand
CACAGCAACCTCCAATTCCTGGGCTCAAGCGAGTCTCTTGCCTCTGCCTCCCAAGTAGCTGGGACTACAGGCGCCCGCCACAACGCCCAGCCATTTTTTGGTTGCAGCCGTCATTGTTGTTTGGCAGGCCCGGGCTGGATTCGAACCCGCGAGCTCAGGTGTACATGGCTGGCTCCTTAGCCCGTGAAGCCACAGGCGCCAAGCCGCCAGTATCTTTTCTAATGGGTTTTTTCCTTCATTTTTATACATTTCAAGTTTTCCAAGAAGCAGTGGCTAACAGAGAGCTGAGTTGGTTTTAAAAGTCCAGGAGACATACCTGGCTGCTTTCTGAGTAAGCTCCAGTGGGAAATCGGGGCACAGTAATTGCAGCAAACAGTGATATTCTTTCATGGTCAGCAAATCTGAAGTGGAAATGGAAAGGAACATATTAGGTCTTTGCATTTCAGGTAACTGTTCTCTTTTTGGTCATTTCATGAGTTTCAGGCCTAGTCTTGGTAGAACTGCTCTTTTTTTTTTTTTTTGCAGTTTTTATTTTTTTGGCCAGGGCTGGGTTTGAACCCGCCATCTCCGGCATATGGGGTCAGAGCCACTGAGCCACAGTCACTGCCCAGAACTGCTCTTTTAAAGCTGAGTTAGTGTTAGAACAGTGGTTCTCAACCATTGCTACTTTCGTTGCTACTAGCAACGAAAATAATTTTATGGTTGAGGGGGTCACCATAACATGAGGAACTGTATTAAAGGGTAATGGTGTTATAGGAAGGTTGAGAACCACTGTTAGAGGTATACTAGCCACTAAACTCTAAGGGTAAGATTTTAAGATCAATATTTTTATAAACCTTTTAAATATTTTTATAAACCCTGGGTTGGAGACACCCAGTTACATTTTTTTTTTTTTTTTGAGACAGAATCTGGTTCTGTCATCGAGGCCAGAGTGCTATGGCATCAGCCTAACTCACAGCAACCCCAAACCCCTGGGGTCAAGGCCTTAGCCTCCTGAGTATCTGAAACTCTGTGTATCTGCCATAATACCCGGCTAATTTTTCCTTTTTCTTTTTCTTTTTTTAGAGACAGAGCCTTAAGCTGTCACCCTGGGTAGAGTGCAATGGCATCACAGTTCACAGCAACCTCCAATTCCTGGGTTCAAGTGATTCTCCTGCCTTTGCCTCCCAAGTAGCTGGGATTACAGGTGCCTGCCACAATGCTCAGCTATTTTTTGGTTGCAGCCATCATTGTTTGGCGGGGCCGGGCTGGATTTAAACCCTCCAGCTCAGGTGTATGTGGCTAGCGCCTTAGCCACTTGAGTCACAGGCGCCAAGCCTAATTTTTCCATTTTTAATAGAGATGGGGGTCTCATTCTTTCTCAGGCTGGTCTTGAACTCCTAAGCTTAAGAAAACCTCCTGCCTGGGCCTCCCAGAGTGTAGGAATACAGGTGTGAGCCACCACTCTTGGCTACACTCAGTTACATTTTGACCAAAGGAGCTTCACTGGTTTGAAAAATGGTCCAAGGAAGGGAGAAAAGAAGAAAGGAACTTTTATCAGCTTTCTCAGTTTGGTTTTCCTTATATATAAAAATCTGGAAGAACTTGTCATTTCAAAGGTGAATAAATCTGCTCAAATTCTCTGGCATGGTAACATTCACTACCACATGCCCAAAGCCTATCCACAGAATACCTGGGAGCAGTGCTAATGCAAGCAGTCCTGTAGTGCAGGGAGGGGAAGAGTACAGCATGGAAACCCACAGACTTATCACTCTGTCATCCAGTGTTGCAGTAGGCTGAGTACTTTTGGATGCTTGAACACAACTCTGGTCATTCTAATACAGGAAGCCAAGATAAAGGTCCAAAATAATATAATCAAGGCAACCAAGGCAAATGATTCCTGATAAACAGAAGCAATGCTTTAGGAAAGAGAACAGGACAAGGCTTTGTGGTGTAGCAGAAAAGCCATAAGACAAATCTCAGGTTTATAGTATACCAAGGGAGATGACATGCACTGATGCTGAAAAGCTGTTTTGTTACTACATGTACTAAAGCCCAAAAATTTCAGATCAGCCAAACACCAGTAATCTGTAAGTATTACCCTGTATCAAGCATTTCAAATATGGAAAGCAAGAGCAATCCATTCTGAAGCCAAAGTGACTGGGAGGAGGATGGGCAAGAAGAGAAAATCCAGAGGACATGGCTACATTTGGGGAATGAAGATGATGATCACAGGCACTTGGGTTTCTTGGACCCAATTTACCCCAAGCCACAGGAATTCAAATCTCCTGCCCCTGTTAGTTGGTTGATGCTTTTCCAAGACAAACCCCCCAAACCTCTAGGGATAGGCCTGGGTTTCTACTGCTTTTTCATCAAAGCTCAATTCAAGGTGGGAGCAGAGAGTTAGACTAACCACACTGCCAAAGTCAGGGACACCAAAGGAACAGACCCAGTGTCAATGTAGGTCAAAGGATCAATATGGCTTTTGCGGCCTTCTTCTTTGCCACAATGGGGTGTGCACTTTCCTGTCCTCACTTCCCTGACCTCAGACGCAGCCTGGCAGGAGGTCTTGTTCTTCAAGGGAGGGAGTAATAGCCACTCATTATCTCACAGACTTGGGGTGAGGAATAGGATAAGCAAAGGGAAGGGAGAAAAGCTACTAATGTGCTCCCACTTTATTCTCACTCCAGAATTCCCCACGGAGAGACAGGAGTGATTTCTGGCAAGCAGTAAAGAAAGTTGTATCTTTAAAGCATCAGTGCTTCTCTAGGCTATACTGTGGTAGACATATCTTGACAGCATTCTTGGTGGGAGTCAAAGTGTTTCAAAGGAATTTACATTTATCCCCCAAATTACCTACAAAATTAGGTTTATCTGCCTTGGGAATATAAACATGGCAAAGAAACATTAAAGTCTAGAGAGAGAAAAAGAGTTATTTAAGAAAGACACAAGCTGGTTGAGGTGGCTCACACCTATAATCCTAGCACTCTGGAAGGCTGAGGTGGGTGGACTACCCTCACAGGTTCGAGACCAGCCTGAGCAAGAGTGAGACCCTTTTTTTTGAGATAGAGTCTTATTGTGTCATCCTTGGTAGACTGCCATGGTATCATAATTCACAGCAACCTCAAACTCTTGGGCTTAAGTGGTTCTCTTGCCTTAGCCTCCCAAATAGCTAGGACTACAGGTGCCTGCCACAACCCCTGGCTATTTTTCGTTGCAGTTGTCATTGTTGTTTAGCTGGCCTGGGCAGGGTTCGAACCCTTGGTGCATGTTGCCAGCTCCATAATCACTGAGCTATAGGTGCCGAGCCAAGACCCCATCTTTAAAAACAGCTGAAGTTGTGACTGGCGCCTGTAGTTCTAGCTATTTGGGAGGCTAAGGCAAGAGAATTATTTGAGCCCAAGAGTTTGAGGTTACTGCTTAAGGTTATGCTAACTCATGTGCTTCAAATACTTGTTTTCCAAGGACAGAAGAATGCTTTATAAAAATCCCTTTAAACTTCTCTAATGCAATAAAAGGCTCTAAAAAATACTAAAAACAGGGCGGCACCTGTGGCTCAAAGGGGTAGGGCGCCAGCCCCATATGCTGGAGGTGGCAGGTTCAAGCCTAGCCCCTGGCCAAAAACTGAAAAAAAAAAAAAAAAAATTACTAAAAACAGCCGGGCAAGGTGGCTCATGCCTGTAATCCCAGCACTTGGGAGGCTAAGGTGGGTGGATTGCCTGAGCTCATGAGTTCGAGACCAACCTGAGCCAGAGTGATATCCGTCTCTAAAAAATAGCTGGGCATTGTGCAGGGCACCTGTAGTCCCAGCTACTTGGGAAGCTGAGGCAAAATGATGGTGACAAAGTGAGACCCTATCCCCCTCAAAAAAAATTCTAAAACCAGAATACGTCTTGTTCACCACTTCTAGAATTCCACCTTCTTAAATGTTAAGTGAGGAAGGTAGTCAGATAAAGAGATTAATGAAAATGCAAGCAGATAAACAATTTTTTTTTTTTTTTGTGAGACAGAGTCTCACTTTGTCACCCTTGGTAGAGTGCCGTGATGTTACAGCTCACAGCAACCTCAAACTCTTGGGCTCAAGCCATTCTCTTGCCTCAGGCCTCCCAAGTAGCTGGGTCTATAGGTGCCTGCCACAACACCCAGCTATTTTTAGAGACAGGGTCTCACTCTGGCTCAGGTTGGTCTTGAACTCGTGAGCTCAGGCAATCTACCCACCTCGGCCTCCGAGAGTGCTAGGATTACAGGCGTGAGCCACCATGCCCTGCCCAAATAAACAACTTTTAATTGTGGAAGAGAACAGTTCTTTTTTTTGAGACAGTCTCACTATATCACCCTCGATAGACGGTAGAGTGCTATAGCATCACAGCTCATAGCAATAACAGCGCACAACTCAAACTCTTGGGCTCAAGCAATTTTCTTGCCTTCGCCTCCCAAGTTATAGGTACCTGCCATAATGCCAGGGTATTTTTTTGTTGTTGTTATTGTTGTTTAGCAGGTCTGGGCCAGGTTCAAACCCACTAACCCTAGTGTATGTGGCTGGTGCCCTAACCACTGAGCTATGGGCACCGAGCTGGAAGAGAGTAGTTCTAATGCTACTAAAGTAGTGACTAGATAATATCAAGGCTGCCTGATTTCAAAGGAGAGGCACCTGCCACTTGCAAACATTTCTTGGTTGGTGTACAGTGAGCATGTGGTGAGACTTGTTAGAACACTGAAGAGCATCTGGGAGATGTCCCTTTCCTGCTCCATAGAGTTCAAATCTTGGCTCTGAAATTTAGTAGGTATGTAACTTGGGCAAACTGCTTAATCTCCTTAAATCTTAGTCTCTCAGTTGTAACCCTACTTTTCAGTGTTGAAGTTAAAAATATAAAAGACATTAGCTGAATGTTTAGAACTTAGTAATACCAAATAATGGGAGTTGTTTGGTTTTGTTTTTAAATCTTGGGACAGGGGAGGGTTGGGGAGGGATTGTCTATTTTTGGACATTCTTCAGCTCATTCTTTTAACATTGCCATGTGCCTCTTCTGTTCCAAACACAGTGTTTTTGTTTTGTTTTTCTTGAGACAGAGCCTCAAGCTGTTGCCCTGGGTAGAGTGCTGTGCCATCACAGCTCACAGCAACCTCCAATTCCTGGGCTCAAGCGATTCTCCCGCCTCCTCCTCCCAAGTAGCTGGGACTACAGGTGGCTGCCACAACGCCTGGCTATTTTTTTGGTTGCAGCTGTCTTTGTTGTTTGGCGCTCAGGTGTATGTGGCTGGTGCCTTAGCTGCTGGAGCCCCAGGCGCCAAGCCCCAAACACAGTGTTACTATGAAGCTCTTGAGGCTTACACTCGGGCATTAGTTAATCTTTTTTTTTTTCTTTTTGAGACAGTCTCACTTTGTCGCTCTCGGTACAGTGCCGTGGTGTCACAGCTCACAGCAACCTTGAACTCCTGGGCTCAAATGATTCTCTTGCCTCAGCCTCCTGAATAGCTGGAACTACAGTTGACTGCCACAATGCCCAGCTATATTTTTAGAGATGGGGAGTAGGAGGGGGTCACGCTGTGGCTCAGGGTGGTCTCTAACTCATAAGCTCAGGCAATCCACCCACCCTCAGCCTCCCAGAGTACTGGGATTACAGGCATGAGCCACCATGCCCGGCTGTGCTCAACTTTTGAAGGAGCTCACTTAACCTTCACAGCAACCTTGTGAAGAAGACTCCAAGTCCCATTTCATTGATAAGCACATGTAAGTTTAGAGAGATGAAATAACCTGGTAAGCAAGGAGAGGAGGAGGGTCCAAAGCCCAAGTAACAGGAAGGGAGCCTGTCTTCACATCACAAGATCCTGGGCTGAGGGCTGAAGGGGCTTCATGATACAGCTAAAGTTTATTGAGCACGTATTATGGGCCAGGGACTGTTCCTGTAAGGCATTTACATGTGTCACCACATCTAATAGTAGCTATTGTTATCCACAGTTCGCAGACACAAAAACTAAGGTCAGGCACACTTAAGAGGTAGTAGAACTGGCAATCTGGCTCCAAAGGTTACCCAGCTAACATTTTCAGCACTTTGATCTTATCAACCATAATGTGTGAACGTTTAAGAGCTTGTTTTCCCCTCCAAACAAACGGCAGGAGCTAAATATCTCCAGGTGAACTGGATCAAGAAAATAATTCAAGGGAACTTGGATTTTTCAGATAAGATATTTGAATAATTACCGTCAACAAGAAAGACAGAAGCTGCAACACAGCAGCCTGAGCCAGGCCAGAGGCCACAGGGTTGGGGGAGGATGAATACACCTGTGGTGATACCACCATCTCTCATGCCCACCCACCTGCCAGCTGCTTTGTCCTGGCAGGTACAGGGATGCTTTTTCTAAAGGAACCTTCTACATTTAGGAAAGCTTCAACCAGCCAGTCCTGCAAGTACAAAGGGAAAGACATAAGAAGGCTTTGGTTTAAGATCAAAATCAGAACACTCTCCACAAATTGGTGCATCTCTTTTTGTGGGTGGTCAGAAGTGTTAAACTTTCTTCTTCTAAGGCTTATACTAGTCTCACCAACTGTGTGTCTGGTTTGGGACTTGAGGTTTTTATACCCGTGATCCTATCATCTCCAGAGGCAGCACAGGGTAGCATTGTGGCTAATAGCATGGACTTTAGAGCTGGACTGCCTACGTCCAAATCCTAGCTTTGCCACTGACTTCAAATTACTTGACCTGCATACTCTTCCTGCCTTGGTTTCCCCATCTATGAAATGATAGTATGAACATTGTAGGGTTGTTATGAGTTAAAGTAAAGCACTTAGGATAGCATCCAACCATGATTAAGAGCCATCTGTTAGGATTTGTTATTATTATTTTAGAAACAATGCAACTAGGGCTCAGAGAGGTTAATTATTTTCCTACAGAAATAACTAGGAAGAGGTATGCGATTCAGACCCAAGCCTATCACAGGCTCCAAATGTCTTTTAAGTTCCACTCCAGCAGGTGGAATCCAGCTGATTTGTGAAGGAATTAACCTCTGATGACAGGATTGTTCATGCCAGGTGATGGACAGAGTTTATATATAAGATTTTATGTCTAAGTTAAATAACAGATACCCTTCTTGCAGGCCACATTAAAAAAGACAGGATAGGCTCGGCGCCTGTGGCTCAACGGGCTAAGGCGCCAGCCACGTACACCTGAGCCCATGGGTTCAAATTCAGCCTGGACCTGCCAAACAACAATGGTGGCTGCAACCAAAAAATGGCCGGGCGTTGTGTTGGGCGCCTGTAGTCCCAGCTACTTGGGAGGCAGAGGCAAGAGACTCGCTTGAGCCCAGGAATTGGAGGTTGCTGTGAGCTGTGATGCCACAGCACTCTACCCAGGCTGATAGCTTGAGGCTCTGTCTCAAAAAAAAAAAAAAAAAAAAAAAATAAGACAGGATAGTTGGGCAGGGCAGCTGTATTACTGCAGAGCTCAGACTCTGTAATCAGATGTCCTAGCTTCAAAACCTAGCCACCAGCATAACTTGGACAAGTCATAATCTGAATTAGTTTCCTTGTCTTAAAAATGTGAATAACCATAGTACCTACTCAATGGAATTGTAAAAAATCAAAAGTGGGGGGCACCTGTGGCTCAAAGGAGTAGGGCACTGGCCCCACATGCTAGAGGTGGTTGGTTCAAACCCAGCCCCGGCCAAAAACTGCAAAAAAAAAAAAAAAAAAAAAAATCGAACGAGGTAATTTATATACAAGGTACTTTTCTTTTTCTTTCTTTCTTTTTTTTAAGAGACAGAGTCTTACTTTGGACTTAACTAACACACTTAATGCAATGCCTAGCACATTACAGTAAGTGTCTGTTGAAGGAATGAATGAATAAAAACATGTACCACATAGTGACACAAATCAAAATTCCATAGAGACAAGTTCTAGTCACTGTGTGAACACAAAGAGGGGGCACAGGAGGCATTTTTACAAACTTAGGGGGATATGAGCAGAAGCCAGGAGCTGTAAAGTGCTAAAAATGGAAAATATCCTATTTGATAGGCACTACAATGCTCAACAAACGCAATAATCATGGGGTTGTTGACTCTTAGAACCTTCTCAACAGGCCGGGCAAGGTGGCCTATGCCTCTAATCCTAGCACTCTGGGAGGCCAAGGCAGGTGGATCGCCCTGAGCTCACAGCTCAAGACAGTCTGAGCCAGAGTGAGAACCTGTCTCTAAAAATAGCCAAGCATTGTGGCAGGTGCCTGTAGTCCCAGCTACCAGGGAGGCTGAGACAAAAGAATCACTTGAGCCCAAGAGTTAGAGGTTGCACTCTACCAAGGGTGACAAAGTGAGACTTTGTCTCAAAAAAAAAGAACCTTCTCAATTTTCATAGGACTGTATCACCAATTTTTTTTTTTTTGAGACACTGTCTTACTCTCTTGCCCAGGCTAGAGTGCCATGATGTCACCCTAGCTCACAGCAACCTCAGTCTCTTGGGTTCAAGTGATCCACCTGCCTCAGCTCCCAAGTAGCTGGGACTACAGGTGCCCACTACAATGCTCGGCTAATTTTTTCTATTTTTAGTAGAGACAGAGCCTTGCTCTTGCTTAGATTGGTCTTGAACTCCTGATCTCAAGCAATGTGCCTGCCTCAGCCTACCAGAGTTCTAGGATTACAGTCATGAGCCACCACACCTGCCCATACCAATTTTATTATGAAAACCAGTGTAAGTCTAGGGTTCATTTTATAGAAATTCACTTTACAAACGCTGTTTCAACTCTAGCATGGATATATTGCTTTGAAGATACAACAGTGCCTTAGCTCAAAATAGTCTTTTGTTAGTTATCTCCACTCTATTCCTAGAGAGTGACAGATGAGGTTATTTTAGCTAAGAGAATTAATCTAGGTCTCTCTCACCTTTTCTCCTCCATGAGAGGGACTCACTTCCAACTCCCTTTGGAAGTGCTCTAAACTTTCTCTCTCTCTTTTTTCTTTGTTGTTGTTGTTTGTTTTTTGGTTGCAGTTGTCATTCTTGTTTAGCTGCCCCTGGCTGGGTTCAAACCCACCAGCCTGTTTGTATGTGGCTAGTGTCCTACCCACTGAGCTACGAGTGCTGCCCTAAACTTTCTCTCTGAAAAAAGGGAAACAATTTAAATTTAAAAAAAAAAAGGAAAGAAAAAGGAAATTAATCTACTCAGAAATTATTGATTCCTAATATATTCAAAGGCTAACTCATTCTCATTGGTAGGAAAAGGAAATCTTTTCTACATCTGGTCTGCCTTCTTGCTGCGGAAATTCCTGCTTCTGAAGCTCTGTGGGAACAGCTTAGTCATTTCTACATCGTCTTTGCAGACCACCATGTGTGTCCACATTTGCTCAGAACTGAGGGGGTATGTGGTTGTAGACTCAGATGCCTCTGTTCTTCCAGGGACATGGTGCTTTGGCCAGGGTCAGAGAGGTGTCTCTGGGATGAAATTTGGGCTGTATTTTTGTTTCTTACTCAGAGAAACCTTTCCCCAAAGCTTGAATCAAGCTGCAAAAAATATGAGGGATGAAATGGGATTTGGCTGAAGTTCATTTGTGTGAGTACCTCCATGTTGGCTGGGTGAGCTAGGGTTGGACAAAGTTAAGGAGATAATGAAATGCTACCATGCCCTGGGGAATCTCAGAGGACTGAATAGCCTCTACTTGGTTGGCTGCATGATCTCAATAGGAACTACCACAGAGGCCAGAGAATACCACAGCCCATGAGTGGACTCTCCAATTTTCAGCTGCAATTGTTTTTATGTTCTTTTATGCAGGGGTTGTGAAGTCTCATTCTAAATGACATTCATCCTCAGCCAGGCTGCTCTGCCAAGGGATGCTCGGAAGGACATGGATAGTTCAGGGCATGACCACACCACCCCTTCTCATCCCTAGGGCACTGAGGCTTTGTTACCAGGCCACAGCTGAGTAAATAACTTCTCAGTTCTACTCGGCAAGGATGGGGAGGGAAGTAAGGGAGGGTGGGGGGTTAAGGAGGAAGGAGAGCAGAGCGGCAAGACATCTGAGAGTGTCACTCCCTATGTAGCACTTGGACCACAAGTCACAGGAAGATTGCTAACATCCTAGGGCCATGTTCCTGTCGAGCAAAGCCCCAGAAGAGCAGGCTGTGTTATTAAATTTTATCTTGTTTGGCAGCACTGTTGTTTTATATTATAAATGGAGAGAAATGATAATTAGTGTATCGAAAGGGAAATTATCTTACAAAGGGAATGAGAAGCAACGGCTTCCAGTGACATCTGTGGGGTAAAGTATTTGGACCATTATTAACACTGTCCTTTGCCAACTCATTTCTCCCCAAAGCCTCTTCACTATGTTCAAATAGGGGCAGAGAGTCTCTTTAGTTTTTTACATTTTATTATGCCTAAGTCAGACATAAAGCAAGAAATATATTCAGTCTATTTCGACTTGACCAGTATGTATGTTCTAGACAAAGTATCAGAAATAGAAACAATTGCATGCCCATGCTTAGAATGAATTAAAGCAAGTTCCAGGAACTGTTTATAGATGATAAATATTTTAAGAAATGTGGGCACTGGGTGGCACCTGTGGCTCAGTGAGTGGGGTGCTGGCCCTATATACCAAGGGTGGCGGGTTTGAACCCAGCCCTGGCCAAACTGCAACAAAAAATAGCCGGATGTTGTGGCGGGCACCTGGAGTCTCAGCTACTTGGGAGGCTGAAGCAAGAGAATTGCCTAAGCCCAAGAGCTGGAGGTTGCGTTGAGCTGTGATGCTACGGCACTCTACTGAGGGCAACAAAGTAAGACTCTGTCTCTTAAAAAAAAAAAAAAAAAAGAGAAAAAGAAAAGAAATGTGGGCATTTCCAGTCAGAGTCTGAAAATTCTTCTCCAGGGTCATGTATGACATATCATGACAATCTGATCAGATTTTTTAGGCTAATAGCCATCACTAGCCACCACTGGGGGCCTGAACCAGGGGCCTGAAACCTATATGATGAGAACTTCAGGATATTGCCCTCTCTCTGTCCAAGATGATGGGGCTATTGACAGTTGGAGAACCAAGGCAAGGCTTTGTTCTGGAGGAGGGCCTGTCTCAGAAAGCTTTGATGACAGGAAACATAACTAGGCTGTACATACACATGCCTGGGGGCAGGGCGGCCAAGTGCATTGTAGAAGGAGGCACTGGTGCCAGAAGAGAAGCCTCTCTCTAGTAACAACAGGGCTAGCTCCTATGGCATGGGCACAATTTCCTACTCATTTATTGAGGAAGTGAAAGGCATTTTGGGGCACCAAAATGTGGAGCAAGATATTGACACTATAAGCTCCCAAAGGGTCCAGGGACCCACAAAGAAGTCACACACACCTACCTAGCATTTGTACCAGCACTCATATGCGCATGCAGCTCCACCAGGTGTTACCACTTTACATTTTTGCTTAGCAACAGAAGGATAGGGTGTGCCCTTTGAAAATGACACCTCAGAGCAATGGTGTAATTCTCCTCCAGGAATAAGCAGGTACTGTCTCAAATGCCTGTGACACATGCCTGTTCTTTTTTTTGGAAACAGAGCCTCAAGCTGTCACCCTGGATAGAGTGCTGTGGCATCACAGCTCACAGCAACCTCCAACTCCTGGGCTCAAGTGATTCTCCTGCCTCCCAAGTAGCTGGGACTACAGATGCCCTCCACAACACCCGGCCATTTTTTGGGTGCAGTTGTCATTGTTATTTGGCGGGCCCGGACTGGATTCAAACCCGCCAGCTCAGGTGTACGTGGCTGGCGCCTTAGCCCATTGAGCCACAGGCACCGAGCCCACATGCCTGTTCTTAAGTGAACAGAAATGGTTAAATAGGCACAAGAGCTAAAGTGGAGAATCAACTTTAATCCCTCCTAATGGTGACTAAAGGTGAGAGAAACACTCTGCCCTCCCAGTGGTGATATATCTTGAATACCTCACTCACCCTTTGAAAAAGAGGAAGTATTTTTAATTTCCTTCTATGGGCTTTTATGACCAGAATGGGGTTTTTTAAATGTTTTAGAGGTGAAAAAGTCTTTTTTACTACAGAGACACATTGTGATATAGAGAAAAGAACCTGGTCTGAGTTTGGCAAGGAACTGATTGTATTCCTCTGGGCACAACTTTTCTAGGCCTCAGTTTTCCCACCTGTAAAATAAGGATGTTGTACTACATGAAGTTTGAAAAGTTTTTAAGGAACGATATACTTTAAAAAATGGAAATCCTGTAAGAAACATCAAAAAGCCTTTCTTTTTTGAGACAGAGTCTCACTATGTTGCCCTCAGTTGAGTGTTGTGGCGTCAAGCTCAGAGTAACCTCAAACTCTTGGGCTTAAGTGATTCTCTTGCCTCAGTCTCCCAAGTAGCTGGAATTACAGATGCCCGCCACAATGCCCAGCTATTTTTTTTTTTCTTTTGAGACAGAGCCTCAAGCTGTCACCCTGGGTAGAGTGCTGTGGCATCACAGCTCACAGCAACCTCCAATTCCTGGGCTCAAGCGAGTCTCCTGCCTCTGCCTCCCAAGCAGCTGGGACTACAGGCGCTCGCCACAACGCTTGGCCATTTTTTGGTTGCAGCCATCATTGTTGTTTGGCGGCCGGGGCTAGATTCGAACCTGCCAGCTCAGGTGTACATGGCTGGCGCCTTAGCCCATTGAGTCACAGGTGCCGAGCCTCTTTCTTTCTTTTTTTTGCAGTTTTTGGCTGGGGCCAGGTTTGAACCCTCCATCTCCAGTATAGGGGGCAGGCGCCCTACTCCTTGAGCCATAGGTGCCGCCCAACCTTCTTTCATAATATTGCATTTGGGATAACCCTCATCGAGGCTGAAGGCAGTGGGAAGAGAAAATCTGAGGCACTGCCTAAAACCCTAGAGCTTGGCTTGGCACCTGTGGCTCAAGCAGCTAGGGCACCAGCCACATACACCTGAGCTGGCGGGTTTGAATCCAGCCCAGGCCCGCCTAACTACAATAACGGCTGCAACTAAAAAATAGGCAGGCGTTGTGGCTATTTTTTGTTGCAGGTGTCATTGTTGTTTAGCTAGCCTGGACCAGGTTCTAACCTGCCAGCCTCAGTGTATGTGGCCAGCACCATAACCACTGTGCTGTGGGCGCCAAGCCTTTTTGCCAGTGATTTTTAAACTGTGCTTTGCAAACTAGGCATGGTGGCACATGCCTGTAATCCTAGGACTCCATGAGGCTAAAGGACAGTTTATTGCCTAAGCTCAGGAGTTCAAGATCAGCCTGAGCAAGAGCAAGATCCTTTCTCTGCTAAAAATAAAAAAACTAGCCAGGCTTTGTGGCTGGTGCCTGAAGTCTCAGCTGCTAAGGCAAAAGGATTGCCTTAACCCAAGAGTTGAGGTTGCTGTGAGCTATGATGCCATGGCACTCTACCCAGGACAACACAGTGAGACTCTGTCTCAAAAAAAAAAAAGAAAGAAAGAAAGAAAAGAAAAGAAAACCTTCCCTTTGTAGAGCTCTAAAAGTTTTTTGTTTCTTTGTTTTTTTTTTTTGAGATAGAGCCTCAAGCTGTTGCCAGGGATAGTGTGCCATTGTGGCTTGGTGCCTGTAGATCAGCAGCTAGGGCACCAGCCACATACACTGAAGGTCGTTTGTTTGAGTCAGGCTGGGCCTGCCAAAAAACAATGACTACTACAACAAAAATATAGCTGGACATTGTGGCAGGTGCCTGTAGTCCCAGTTACTTGGGAGGCTAAGGCAAGAGAATCACTTAAGTCCAAGAATTGGAGGTTGCCGTGAGCTATGACATCACAGTGCTCTACCTACCAAGGGTGACATAATGAGACTATGTCTCAAAAACAAAAAAATTAGCCAGGCATTGTGACAGGTACCTGTAGCCCCAGCTACTTGGGAGGCTAAGGCAAGAGAATTGCTTAAGCCTAAGAGTTTGAGGTTGCTGTGAGCTGTGACACCACTGGCCTCTACAGAGGGCAACATAGTAAGATTCTGTTTCAAAAAAAAAAAAAAATCACTGGCAAACAAAACAAAACAAAACCCACTGGCTATAACTGCTAAGTAACTTTTTTTTTTTTTTTTTTTGGAGTTTTGGCCAGGGCTGGGCTTGAACCTGCCACCCTCGGTATAAGGGGCTGGTGCCCTACTCCTTGAGCCACACGCGCCGCCCAACCCCTAAGTAACTTTTAAATAGTGCAGTGGTTAAGCATGCAGGCTTTGCAGGGGATGGTGGCACACACCTATAGTCCCAGCTACCTGGAAGGCTGAGAAAGAAGGATGACTTGAGCCTAGAAGTTTGAGGCTGTAGTAAGCTATGACCATGATACTGCATTCCAGCCTGGATGACAGAACAAGACCTAGTCTCTTTAAAAAAAAGGGGGGAGGGGAGTGGGAGCGGTGGCTTATACCTGTAACCCCAGTATTTAGGAGGCCAAGGTGGGTAGATTGCCTGAGCTCACAGATTTGAGACCAGCCTAAACCACAGTGAGACCTCGTCTCTAAAAACAGCCGGGTGTTGTGGTGGGTGCCTCTAGTCCCAGCTGCTTGGGAGGTTGAGGCAAGAGAATTGCTTAAGCTCAAGAGTTTGAGGTTGCTGTGAGCTGTGACACCACTGCACTCTACCAAGAATGACAAAGTGAGACTCTGACTCAAAAAGCAAACAAACAAACAAACAAAAATAGCCAACCTAGCTCCAAATCCTATTTCTTTAGCTAACCAGGCTTATGAAATTGGGCATGCTAATTGGAAATAAGAGTAAATAATAATATATGAATAATGGTATTATAATACTAGTACTAATCATGAAGCATTTTTGAGAAGATTAAAAGGGATGATAAAAACAAGGGAGGGATGGTAAGTTAAACTGCCAGTATATGGCCTGGGTAAGCATTCAATAAACAGTACCTGCTCTTGTTATTTCTGCATTTGAGGCGCACAGGTGGGATGGCACCTGCATAACAGAAGGCACAATTCATTGATTCTCCTTCAGCTCCAGCTAGTGGAAGCCTGAAACTATCCTATTTCTTATCTCATGATTATTTTATCATGCCTTTGTTCTTTACTGATGAATGAAAATAGACTTCCTGCCCGAAGGCAGGTGCACACCGCTTTCCTGGATGGTTCCTGCACTGCCAGTCTCTATCACTTCACTTTTACTAGTGCTTATGGCTCATATTTGTAGAGATTGTAGAATTGTACAGATAATTTTCATGTGCATTATCACTTTTGCAGGGGAGGGAGAAGAGATTATCCCCATTTTTACAGACAATAAATGAGCTTCAGCAAGGGACAAAATTGCCACATTAAGTGGTAGTGCCAGGATCAAATCAAGCATTTTTTTTTTTTTTTTTTTTGAGACAGAGCCTCAAGCTGTCACCCTGGGTAGAGTGCCGTGGCATCACAGCTCACAGCAACCTCCAATTCCTGGGCTCAAGCGAGTGTCCTGCCTCTGCCTCCCAAGTAGCTGGGACTACAGGCGCCCGCTACAACGCCCGGCCATTTTTTTGTTGCAGCTGTCATTGTTGTTTGGCGAGCCCGGGCTGGCTTCGATCCCACCAGCTCAGGTGTACATGGCTGGCGCCCTAGCCCGTTGAGCCACAGGCGCTGAGCCAAATCAAGCATTCTTATTCTAGGGCAGGAATTTTTCAACCAGTGCACTGTAGCACACTAGTGTTCTGTGAAAATATTTCAGATTGGTTCGGTGCCTGTGGCTCAACGGGCTAAGGCGCCAGCCACGTCCACCTGAGCTGGCGGGTTCAAATCCAGCCCCGGCCCACCAAACAATGACGGCTGCAACCAAAAAATGGCCGGGTGTTGTGGCAGGCGCCTGTGGTCCCAGCTATTTGGGAGGCAGAGACAGGAGACTCGCTTGAGCCCAAGAATTGGAGGTTGCTGTGAGCTGTGATGCCACGGCACTCTGTCCAGGGTGACAGCTTGAGGCTCTGTCTCAAAAAAAAAAAAAAAAAGTTTCAGGTTGTATATGAAACCAGCACATTGTACCCCTTGATTGCACTAATATACTCAGCTATGATTCAACAACAACAAAAAAGGAATAAGATTGAACGTCTTATTATGTTTATTTCCTTCTCTGTGACTTATTTTTATATTGGGTTGATTGTTGTTTGTCTCATCAAATTTTAGGAGTACTTTATAAATAAAGGAAATAGGCTCTTTCTGTAATATGAATTGCAAATAATTGCTCCCAATTTGTCATTTATCTTTCGACATTGCTTATGGCTTTAATATTTGTAGGGTATTTCTTTTCTTGGTATAGAAGTTTTAAGTTTTCTTTAACTAAATTGATTAATCTTTTCATGATGGCTTTTAGTTTTTGAGTTAGAGTGAGAAAGGCGTTTTTCATGTTGGTTATTAAGGAATTTTCTCATATTTTCTTTTAGTATTTTTATCATTTCTTTTTAAAAATATTTAACTCTTATATCTGAGTGAGAGTGAGATGGCAGAAGTAATTTTTTAATAGTTTATTTTTTCAGTACTAAATAAAGGTGACATTTTAATCACAATCCAAATTCACATGCGTATTTCAGTATATTTCTTGATTTTTCTATACTGTTCTGTTAATCTATTTATGTACTAAAGCAACACCATTTGTTTGTTAAGACTTTATAATTTAATGTCTGGTATAGTTACTCAACTATCTTTTCTTTTCTTTGTAGCTATTCTAGTTTATCTTTTATATAAACGTTAGAAGTTGACTGTCTAGTCAATAAGAAAAAAGCAGAGAAAAGAAACAGAAGGAAATAAATCCTTCTGTTATATTTACATTAAATTTGAAAAATATATAAAAATCCTTTTGTTATATTTAAGTTATATTCTGTTATATTTAAGTTCATGTTACATTTACAAATTAGAGATTTTTAATTTTTTAAGTCTTATTTTGCATCTTTCCAGTATTTAAATTTTTTTTTTTTTGAGACAGAGCATCAAGCTGTCACCCTGGATAGAGTGCTGTGGCATCGTAGCTCACAGCAACCTCCAATTCCTGGGCTCAAACGAGTCTCCTGCCTCCACCTCCCAAGTAGCTGGGATTGCAGGCACCTGCCACAATGCCTGACCATTTTTTGGTTGCAGCCATCATTGTTGTTTGGCGGGCCTGGGCTGGATTTGAACCCGCCAGCTCAGGTGTATGTGGCTGGCAACTTAGCCCGTTGAACTACAGGCACCAAGCCTTAAATTTTATTTATATGTTCTATTTCCTATTAAGTATATTCCAGTTAGTCTATCTATTATGTTGATCTTGAAAATAGTCTTTTCTTTCTTTCTACCCCAACTCGCTGTGTATTTGAAAGCTACTGATTTCTATATGTTAATTTGGCATTCCTTTATGCTACTCAATATTTGTTGTTTATAATAGTTTTGCCATAATTTGTATTGTACTTTTTAGATGCAAAATCATACCATTTGGGGATATTTTAGGTAAATAACATGGTCATAGCAAATTATCCTATTAATCTGGATTTTCGGATTTGTTTGTTTAAGCTGAACAGGGAAGACTATTCTGATTTTTTTTTCATAATATAGACTAGCATTTATTGAATTGGTAACATGTGTTCAGTATGATAGTGGGTAAATATTCTGGGTAAATGGCAAATCAGGCTTCTCCTGGCATTGTCAGCTATTGTGTTCCATTTCTTTTCATTTTCCCTCACAAGTTAAAAAAAAACTTTTAAACTAAAGTATATGTATGTAAGAAAAATACAGATAATACGTATACAACCAGATGGATTACCACAAAATAAACACAACCATGTAACCAATACCCAAGTCAAGAAACAAAATATTACCAGTGTTCCAGAAGCCTTTCTCCTGGTTCCTTCCTCTCCCTACAGTCAGTGCCTTTTTTTTTTCTTTCTACTCAAAGGCAATTACAATCCTCATTACTAACACCCACAGATGACTTTTGCCTTTTTGGATTATTTTAGTAGGTGTCCTATGTGTTTCTTTCCTCAACATATTAGTCCAATTTGCCTAGGTTGTGCATAGCAGTAGTTCATTTAATTATGGTGTGGTATTCCATTGTATAAATATACCATAATTCTAAATCCATTTTGTTTGTCCATTGACTTTAGCGATGTCGTTAGTTTGGGGCATTACAAGTAATGCTGCTGTGGATATTCTTAGACATGTTTTTTGGTGTGCATATGTGGTGGTGTGTACATATTTGGGTATGGAGTAGCTACATTATACAGTGTACTTACATTCCACTTTAATATACAACCAAGTAGCTTTCCAAAGTGGCTATTCAGCTTTTGTTCTTGTCAACACTGTATGTATGCTATTATCTTTTAATTTTAGCTGTTCTGAAAGATTCATAATAGTATCTCACTTTGGCACTAATTTAAATTTCTTTGATGCCTAACGAGGTTGAGCATTTTTTCATATATATTTTTTTAGTTTTATTTTTTCTAAATTTTTATTAAATCATAGCTGTGTACATTAGTGCAATCATGGGGCAC
>CAUYON010014462.1:0-11521 GCA_963573935.1 Arctocebus calabarensis | reverse complement strand
GATCCCATCTCAGGATGGGCAAAAGATCTGAAAAGAAACCTCTCCAAAGAAGACAAGTGCACGGCCTTCAAACACATGAAGAAATGCTCATTATCCTTAATCATCAGAGAAATGCAAATCAAAACTACCTTGAGATATCATGTAACTCCAGTAAGATTAGCCCACATGATGAAATCCCAAAACCAGAGAAGTTGGCGTGGATGTGGAGAAAAGGGAACACTTCTATATTGCTGGTGGGAATGTAAACTAATACATCCATTTTGGAAAGACGTTTGGAGAATATTCAAAGATCTAAAAATAGACTTGCCATTTGACCCTATAATTCCTTTACTGGGTATATACCCAGATGACCCAAAATCACAGTACAACAAAGATATCTGTACCAGATTGTTTATTGCAGCCTAATTCATAATTGCTAAGTCATGGAAGAAGCCCAAGAGCCCATCAATACACGAATGGATTAATAAGCTGTGGTACATGTATACCATGGAATATTATGCAGCCTTAAAGAAAGATGGTGACTTTTCCTCTTTCATTTTTACATGGATGGAGCTGGAACATGTTCTCCTTAGCAAAGTATCTCTAGAATGGAAGAAAAAGTATACAATGTATACACCCCTAATATGAGACAAATTCTTTATTGTTCAAGTGACGGCCACACCCATTTATTGCACAGGAAGATGGGGAAAGGGGAGAGGGAGGGAAGGGGAGGGAGATGGGACAAAGGGTGAGATCACATGTGTGGTACATATTTGAAGGGTCAGGAGAAAACTTCTAAATACGGATCAAAAATGTTTTCATATAGTAAATGAGAAAATATCATGAATGTTATGTCAATCAGGTTGATAAAAATATCTCAGATTGCATGTGAAGCCCCCACACTGTACCCCATGACTGAACTAATGTACACAGCTATGATTCAATTAAAAAAAAATAAAAAAATAAAAAGATCCCACAGGTAAGTAAAATTAACAAAACAAACCAAACAAACAAACAAAGAAATCTCTGTTGATGCTTGGGAAATTTTCATTTATGATACCCTCCAGTAGGGCCCCTATTTATTTGAGTCATTCTTCTTCCCCTTCAGGGATTCTTATAATTCATATGTTTGAACAATTTGTGAAGTCCAAATACTTTATGTGATCCTTCTTCATTTTCTTTCTCTTCTGCATCTTTAAGCCTTATCCTCTAGTGCTGAGAATCTTTCTTCTCCATGATTTAATCTGTTACCAATACTTTCTATTGCATCTTTAAGTTCCCTGCTGATGCCTTCATTTCCTTAAGCTCCAAGATACCCTTTCCAATTTCATCATGTTTACGGTTCACTCTTTGGGTCAGTTTTGAGGGTTGGGGTTGGGGTTATTTTGGTTATTTTCCACTTTCCCTTCAATTCTCTTAATTGTTTTTCCATCCAAATTATAAATTCCCTTTCTGTCATATTTGTAATTTCTTTTTAGGTGGAATCCATTGAGGTAGCTGTCTTGTGATCTCTGGAGGGAGTTGATATGTTCTGGCTTTTCATGTTGCCAGAACTGTTCTGTTGGCTACTCCTCATATGTTTTCTTCCTGTTCACTTTCTTCCCCTACTTTTTCTTCCCACTTTGTGCTTCTCTCTAAATTACCTTGTCTCTGTGCTAGGTGTTGAAGTACCCTTTTGGCATAGGGCCAAAAATAAGAGAAAACAGCAAGAAGTGAGAAAAGAAAGAAAAAGAGAAGGAAATAAAGGGGTGATGAAATGAAAAAAATTGAAAAAAGGCAAGTAGAAGGGCAGAAAGAGAGAAACAGGAGTAATAGTGATATTTGGCAGGGTGTTTTGACCCACACCCATAATTCCCTGACTCTGGGAGGTTGGGCTGGGTGGATCCTTTGAGATCAGGAGCTCCTTACCAACTTAAGCAAAAGCAAGACCCACTTCTGCCAAATACAGAAAAAAAATCAGCATTATGTTGCAGTGGGACCCTACCAATACCTTCCTTCCAAAGGTCAAAACAAGAAGGACACCTCAGACTAGGGGTTCAAGGCCTTCTTGAGCCAGACCTTCTCATCAAAGTCTTATCTACTTCAACACTTAGGCGCTCAACTTTAGGAAGTCTTTGACTGTAACTAAAGAGGTCTTTTTTTTCTTTTGTTTGTTTGTTTTACTTCTACACCTTCTGTCTGGTCACTCATTTGGAAATTAATATTTTCTTCTTAAATTATTTGTTGGATCATTTATTTAACTTGTCTGTTTCAAAAAATGTTCTGTCTTCCTGAATACAGATCATAGCAATCTCCAGAATCCCCTTCTGGATTCAATTTGATATAGTACTTGGTATACATACCCTTGATGTTGGTTGCTGATTTTGTTAGGTGTTAAAGGGCAGGAAGGCAGCCTGCCAGTCTTTCTGAATCCAGTAACAGGAAAGGAGGGGTATCCGTCAGCCAGGAACAAGGTAAGGTTTGTACTAACACATTTTGCCAAGCTTACAGTAACAGATTTTGTCAGGATGCTCTCTGACACTCATGATGACACCTCCCTGACAGCCCAGGAAATCCAGAAAACACTAGATATTTTCTATACTGCTAGGTAGCTTGGAACAGCATGTGTAGTTGCTGAGCAGCTAGAACCAAGAAAGAGGTGAAAATAAAGAGTTTTCCTAGCCATGTAAGCAATCACTTGAAAGTTAAAAGAAAACTAGGCTTGTTTTGTTTGCAATAAATTTCCCCAATTAGAAATGTTACAACAAATTTTTCTGATGTTAATGGAAACCATACTCAGACAAATATTCATAAAGTGAACATGCATCAAAAACATTTTGAAGAGGGTTGACATCATAATTTGGGTTTGTGACATAAAGAAAACAAATAGAGTTCAATCAAGTAAGCTTTAGAAACTTTTAAAGTATGTTGACTGATAATGATGTATATTCTTTTTATGAAAAAATAGATTTTTTTGATGGGCATCAACAATTTAATCCCTACCTGGATACCAAGCCATTGAATTCTCCAAGGGACATAAGAAGATGTCAAATTGACATTTTGTTTGTAATAAGATACTATAGAGATTATCTATCTTAATACATTTCTAAGTATTCTGGAGTAGAGATACTTAAACCTAGGGTCCATAGGGTTCACAGATCCTTTAGATCCAAAGAATGGCTTTAGAGTGTCTCCGACCAACCTGGAATTGTATGCAATTGTAAATATGTTTATAGAGAAAGGATTTACATTTTTTTCAGATTCTCAAAGGGGTCTGTGACATAAAAAAATTACAAGTACTTCTTGAAGACTATTTGAGCCATGATCCTCACCTACAGATATTAACAGGGAGTAGATATTTATAATGAAGCCATAGAAATAAAACAGGGCTTGGCTATTATTAGGACATGGTGTTTACCTACCTTGATCCAAAACTTACTTTGCAATTAAGCATGTAGATATTAACTTAACCTGCTTGTGTCTTTTCTATGGTTATTAGATTGAATTATATGAAATTGCTATTTTTGTTAATAAAAAGGTCAAATATTGGCAAATACATTCAACAAATTTTAATATATTTCTGGTTTTTAGATATATGCTCTTTATAGGGCATATTTTGTATACTAAAAGTGGTGAACAGTTAAAGCCTAAAGATTAGCAAGACTTTATAGAGCTTATGGGTGAGAACTGCAGCAACATAAGCTGGATTTGAAAAGGAGATTATTTTCATGGTAGAGCCAATCTAAAAACTGAAGATAAATGAAACTAACCTTCTTTAAATGATGTTTACAGACAAAGCAATAATTTAAATAGAAAGTTACCAATAAATGCCAAGAATTATAGGCAATACCTTTCAGTCTAGTGAGGTACACTGAAATAAATAACTTTTCCAACATTATTCAATTACCTAAAATAATTGCTCATCTCCTATGAAAATAAGAAGTTCTCTATAACTGTCACTTTCATTGAAGAGCTAGAAAATCTAAGTGAGAGAATAAAAAGGTGGAAGAAAAACCACTGTATTAATGTATTGTCAGGGCCTGTACATTGTACAAGTGTTCAATAAATATTTGTTTGAATGTTGAATGCTCTTTGACTAAAGGCTATACATTTTTGCATATTTCTTTTCAATGAACTACTAATGTAAATGCCAGATGTGACAAAATCCACAGATGTGTAACAGCCTTTTTTTTTTTGGTACTTACCTCAGCAGAGTTGTGATACTGAATGAAGGTTGCTGAAATGGCATGGCTGAAGGGGTCCCCTGCCTTGGTTACCATGTCCTGCCTCACAAGAAGAGCCAGATCCACTAACTAGAAGATCAGAGCAATTAAATAAAGTTACATGATTTGAAGTAATCATGAAGGCCACTGAAGTGGCAAACCTCAAAGCAGTACTTTAAAAAAATTTTATTTTAAGATAGTGTCACATGAAATGCCCAGGTTAGGGTGCAGGGGTATCATCAAAGCTTACTATAATCTCAAATACTTGGGTTCAGGTGGATTCTCTGCCTCAGTCTCCTGAGTAACTAGAACTACAGTTGTGTGCTACCATGCTTGGCAAAGTTTTGTATTTTTTATAGAGACCAAGTTTTGCTCTGTTGCTCAGGCTGGTCTCAAACTCCTGGCCTCCCTCCAGCAATTCCTGCTGTGGCCTCCCAAAGTGCTGGCAATGCGGGCACAAACCACTATCCCCAGCCTTAAGCGATACCTCTTGAATATGATTGATAATACTGTTAACTAAAAAAAAAATCTATATTGTGTACATGAGCACACGCTTTCATTGGTTGGTGAATGGATGTATCCAAACACAAACAATATATTCTGACCTTCTAGGAGAGTGGTTCTCAAAATTTATTCATAATCACTAGTGCAGATTTTTATGCTCCAAGCCCACATATTCTAATTCAGTAGGTCTTCTCTAAGGGTGTAGCCTAGCAATTTCCATTTTTAACGAGAAAGAAGGAGATGCTCATGATTGTGGTATAAAGACCACACTTTTAGAAACTCTAAAAGTTTCTAAAATCAACTTTTAGATTCCACACCCGGAATTCAGTAAGCACTCAGATCACCTCATATACCTAGAAAGGTATTTTTCAAAGTTCAAAATTAATATCTAGACAAGGAAGATGTGGACTTTGCACTCAAGATCATGAAATATTAGGTTATTGATTATGAAATGTCCTAATGTCCAATTTCCTTAAAACTAAGTTTCATAGTTGATACCTCTGACATTTCACTTTAACACTTCTTTGTTTTTTTATTTTTGTTTGTTTATTGTGAAGGTACATTCTCATTCTTTCAAATGCACATTTTGGCTTATGATTTTCTTTTTTTTTTTTTTAAGCAGTTGTTGTGAAACCACAGATAAGTATGGTATTTTCTAATGTAAATTCCATGGTGGAACAAATATAGGTCAGACAGTTTGAAAATATCAACAAAGTGTTTGGGAAGGATGCGGCTAATGAATACACTACATCAATGTTTGGAGAAATTCCATTCTGGTGATTTTTAATCTGGACAATGAGCCACATGGGTGACCTGAGACCAAAGTAGATAATAGTGAGCTGTAGTGGAAATGAATCCATCTCAACCTATGTATAAATTAGCAGCAAGGTTTGATGTTACTATTCCAACAATACTGGACTATTTGCAACAAATCAGCAAGGTAAAGAAGCTGGATAGATGGGTGCCGCATGTATTAAATGAATATCACAAATCATCTCGAAGCTTGCCTTTCTTTGTTGTTATGATATAAAGGTGAATTACTTCTATACTGTATGGTTATGTGTGATGAAAAAATGGATTCATTTTGATAATTCTAAGTATTCAGCCAAATGTTTGATGAAGATGACATGCTAAAACATAACCCAAAACTAAATACTCATCAAAAGATGCTAATAGTATCTGTTTGGTGATGCAGTGCTGGTATTATTCATTATAGCTTCAGGAAACCTGGGTAGCTGATAGCAGATGTCTACTACAACCAATTAGATGACATGATGAGGACGCTCATGATTAAGCAGCTGAGACTGGCCAATCCTCTTGCAAGATAACGCTGTTTCACAAATCACACTGCTCAAACTATAAAAGCTAGACTTGGAAACTCTCTGTCATCCGCCATATTCACCAGACCTACTTCTTCCAGGCCTTGTGTCACTTTTTGTAAGGAAAAATATTCAATTCTCAACAAGCTGTGAAAAATGCCTTTCGCAATTTCATCGGCATTCACTTTACAGGCATCGTCATGGCTGGCATACATAAGCTACCTTTTAAAGGGTAAAAGTGGGTCAATAGTGTAGGCACAGACTTTGATTAATTGTACCACTTCTTGTTTGATATATGATAAATCAAACTTCTTATTCAAAATTGGATGTTTCGGATTTAATGACCTTTATAGGGATTCCATTTTTGGTTACAATAAAGCTGCAACATACAGTCTTTTTTACCCTTATATCTGCCAGAGCTGAGAATGCAAAGAAATGTAAACGAACTAGATTCTAGAAAATAAAATCTGTCACTGGAAAGAACTCATGGTATTATTCCTAGTAGAGCAGAAGGAAGAAAAATTGATCAAGGACAATGATGAGGACAAATCAGTCATGTGTGGCCTGATATGACAGATTAGAATTCTTACCTGTGCCACAGTTTCATATGCTAAATATGCTAAGATTTCCATAGCGACAACATTCGGTTTTATCTCCATACTGCCGCAGTCCAACCAATCTCGAAATTTAGAAGCTTTTTTTGCTAGCCGTTAAAAAAAAAGTGTAGAAAATGTAATTTTAACACTGCATATTACTATTAAAAATGGAAAACATCTATTCAGAATTACACACAAAATTAATTTATATAAAATGCAATGTTTATAAAATGCAAAGTTACCATTGGCCACAGCTTTTATTACAACAATAGTCAGAAGATGTATTTGCTTAATGCAAACTTTCACCTACTTTCAGAGCAGTGCTCCTCAACCTTCCCAATGCATCCTAATGCCATGACCCTTTAATACAGTTCCTCATGTTGTGATGACCCTCAACCATATAAAATTATTTTTGTTGCTACTTCATAACTATAATTTTGCTACTGTTATGAATCGTAATGTAAATATCTGATATGCAGGATGTATTTCCATTGCGATACACAGGTTGAGAACTGCTGTTTTAGAGAAAGCATATCCTACAAAAGGACATTCAAAAACTGCAGTTAGATCCAAAATTTGTCTATTTTTAGAATAGGCTCAAAGTTGTAAATTTAAAATTGGTATCTGGTCTGATCTAAGCATGCTGTTAAGTTTCCTAGTTACGAAGATATATAAAGTCTTAAGCCTGACTCCCCAAACTGTCCAAACTGATTCCAGCCTGTCTGTATAATGCTTTTCTATTAAATTATCACCTGGCCTTGAATATAATCTTGTGTTCACTCCTGCTCCTTTCCTTACATGGAATTCTCTCCTGTCACTCTTCTTCATTCATATGAATCCTAACCCTACAAGCCAAAGGTATACTTCCCCACTCTAACCATTAATTGAACTCTTACATCATCTCTCTTTCATGACTGTTTAACATTTCTCCTGATGTCTCTTCATACCTAATAGTAACAAGCATATATGGAATCAAGCCCATGGAGCCTTTAGTTAAATTATCTTTAAACTGCCACCGTGTTAAGCAGAGTCTAACTTGGAATAGGGCCTTCATTAGACATTAATTTAACTAGTAACCTAAGGAGAAAAGATTGATAGCAAAGATTTTATCAAATCTGTAAGATTATCTTTTTTTAATAAAGATCCACTGATTATTCTTTTGATTAATCTGGTCCAAGAGGTCTATAAAACATTTAGCAGTAACTCGAAGCATGATGTTTTGATCCTTCTAGATAGAATCTTCATAGATTCCACATATATAAGAGTTTTCTTTTAAATAAATCACAGAAGACATTAAGTCTTGCCATCGAAGCACATATTCAAAACTGTCAAATCTGGCAGAATTATGATAATCCTCCTTAAAGGTATCTCCCCAAAGTAACCAATCTTCCAAATGCTATCTGATATGCAACATTCCATTTTGATAGTAATCTGCAATAGCTCACAAACACTTGTTTAACATACGTGGAATACTTCTGAAGTTAAAAGTTACCAGGCAGCAATTTGGCAAGATCAATAAAATGTACTTTATTCACGTCTCCTCTTGACAGAGCATTAGAACAGAAACATATTTTGTGACTTTGGTTTAAATTATTTATTTTCAAAGTGAAGGAAGGATCATTATTAGTATTCAGTTAAATTCCTGTTTTTTTTTTCTTTTAATTTGAGACAGAGTCTCACTATGTCGTCCTTGGTAGAGTGCCATGGCATCATAGCTCACAGCAACCTCCAACTCCTGGCTTAAGCAATTCTCTTGCCTCAGCTTCCCAAGTAGCTGGTACTACAGGTGCCTGCCATAATACCTGGCTATTTTTTGGTTGCTGTTGTCATTGTTGTGTAGCAGGCCCAGGCTGGGCTTGAACCCGCCACCTTTGGTGTTTATGGTTGGCACCCTACTCACTGAGCTATGAGTTAAATTCATGCATATAAACAACAGAATTAGTAGCTTCATCACTAGATTGTAAGTACCAAGAATGCAGGGACAAGGACCTTGTATCAACTATTGTTATCCTCAGTATCCAGAATAGTGTCTGGTATTAACAGACCCAAAAGAAATATTTCCAGAAGAAATGACTGAATGAATGGATAAAAGAAAAAAGACCCTTTAATAGAAAGGTAGAGTCCAAACTTTCCTGTGCATCAAAAAAGTTGCACAGAGGTCCCATAAACAACTTGGGTTATTGCTATTCCACCAACAGGTGAAGATTCTCTGAGCAGATTACCTCCTTGTCACCAAGAGAAAGATTACTTCAGTGACTGACCGTTCCAGTGTATTATTGTTTCCACCAAAAGAGGCACAGATACCCGTAGTTTTTTTTGAGTTTCACTTTGTTGCCCTCAGTAGTTTTGACAGTTTGTTTTCATGAATACACAAGGGGGTCTTAGAATAAATGAATTCCTTTTTCTTTGCTTCTTCCCACGGTATCAGCAAATGAGTATTCTGGAAATTTACTAACAATGTAAACAGAATCTTGAACACCAATCAAAAGTTCCTAGGATTATCAGCTTTCTGAGATTACCTAGTTTTTCTGTGTGCTAGACTTGAAATAAGTTTACTTAAAAACCTCAAACGGAAGTTTAAGATGTTAATTTTACACACTTTTTATACTTCTTATCAATGATCAATACCAACACTTAAATTTCTTGTAATATTCCATTCTCTCATTCCTACATACTATTTCATTTTTACTCTAGCCCTTCTCACCAGTCTTTGTATTCCTAATCTTTCCCTCAGGGTTCTCTGTAACGTTCATTCTAATCTGAAGAAATTTCCTTTGCAACTTCAGCCTCTTCAAAATCAATGCTTTTGTATCAATGGAAAATAATCTTCCTCAGAGAGCACAGTTTTCCTTGGAATCTTCCACAGCAAGAATTCCTTATTTCCACTCATCTACACATATTTAAGACAGAGCATTCATTTCCCTATGTAGTGGGGGACCTATAAGCAATTATCTTCCTTCATTCTCTTAGTTTCTCCCACAGGAAAAGTATAAAACAACAAATAGACTAATAGCAGACTTCTACCAACAACAGAGGCCAAAAGATAAGGTAATTATGTTTTAACATAAGTATAACTTATAAATCTTATATAACTATAAGCCTCTAATTTCTTACCTGACTAAACAGTCATTGAAATCTGAGGGTAAAATAAAGTCATTTAAAGACAAAAATTAGTGTGTTAAGCACTTACAAAGCCTCGGGAAAAATAAGATTAGGCCAAAAAGGAAAGTTTAAATACTTATTAATTTCAAAAATTTTAAGTCAAGGATGCATAATAAAAAATTAAAGATAGTAACTGAAATAGTACACATAGGATAAAGAAAATACAAACTGGTAGAGGAAAAATGAAATGAAGAAAACCCAATCAATCTAATCAAACAGAAAATGAGGGGAAAAACAAATCAAAAAGCACAGTAAATTTAAAACACAAAATAAGCCTATCCTAACCCAAATGTATCAATAATTAAATCCACATAAATATAACTCAAAATACACAGAGCCTCTGCGAATAATTAAAAAGAAAACACAGATATGAGTTGTTTATAAAAACCAAATATAGGGTGGCGTCTATGGCTCAGCGAGTAGGGCGCCGGCCCCATATACTGAAGGTGGCAGGTTCAACCCAGTCTCCGCCGAACTGCAAAAAAAACAAAAACCTAGCCGGGCGTTGTAGCGTGCGCCTGTAGTCCCAGCTACTCAGGAGGCTGAGGTAAGAGAATCGCCTAAGCCCAGGCGTTGGAGGTTGCTGTGAGCTATGTGACGCCATGGCACTCTACCGAGGGCAATAAAGTGAGACTCTGTCTCTACAAAAAAAAAACAAAAACAAACAAACAAAAAACCATATATATATATAAAACAAAAAGCTGAAAGTAAAAAGATTAGGTTGGGCATGGTGGCTCATGCCTATAAGTACTCTGGGCATGTGGATTGCTTGAGCTCAGGAGTTTGAGACCAGTCTGAGCAAGAGTGAGATCCCATCTCTACTAAAAGTAGAAAAGCTAGCCAGGCATTGTGGCAGGCACATGTAGTCCCAGCTACTTGGGAGGCTGAGGCAACAGGATTGCTTAAGCCCAAGAGTTTGAGATTGCTGTGAGCTGTGATGCCATAGCACCCTACAGAAGGTGACAAAGTGAAATTCTGTCTCAAAAAAAAAAAAAAGGAGTAAAAGATCAGAAAAAAATATACCGATTACAAGTTTTAATTATAAAATTGTAATTAAAGTTCTGTGAATCAATATCAGTATCAGACTTTAAAAGACATTAAAGAAAATGATTTATATAAATATAAAAACAAAAGATTAGTAAATTACACTTGCCAATATTACAGCTTACCTTAAGGCTATAACATTATAGGCTCATCATTTAAAAATATATCAGTAATTCCAGTGACTGCTACCATCAAATACTCAAGAAGACACTTATGGACACAATTCCTACATCTAATCTACTAGAAGAACAAGAATAAAAAGAGTCCTACTGGGACAACTGTAGGAATAGATTTTGAATTTGGTGACCCTCTTGGGTTAAACTTTTCAACCATAGAATTTTGTCAGATAAAATAGATTCTCCCACCAAGATTCCATAAGAAAGCACCTATTGGCATCATATAAACAAATATTTTTTAAATGACCAAATCCTTGCCTTCCAAAGAAAAGAAAATCAAGGATGATATACTGCTTATATTATACTGACTTGATACAGAAGGGAAAATATTAATTTTTTTTTTTTTTTGAGACAGAGCCTCAAACTGTCACGCTGGGTAGAGTGCTGTGGCATCACAGCTCACAGCAACCTCCAATTCCTGGGCTCAAGCGAGTCTCTTGCCTTTGCCTCCCAAGTAGCTGGGACTACAGGCACCTGCTACGAAAATATTAATTTTTAGTTTACTACAATTTTTTTATTAAGTAAAACAAAAAAATGAA
>CAUYON010014460.1:0-14358 GCA_963573935.1 Arctocebus calabarensis | reverse complement strand
GATGATTAAGGATGATGAGCATTTTTTCATATGTCTGTAGGCTGTGCGCCTATCTTCTCTAGAGAATTTTCTATTCAAGTCCCTTACCCACCCTTAGCCAGGATCACTTGTTCTTTTCTTAATAATATGTTCGAGTTTTCTGTGGGTTCTTGTTATTAAACCTTTGTCAGAAGCATAACCTGCAAATATCTTCTCCCATTCTGAGGGCTGTCTGCTTGCTTTACTTACTGTGTTCTTAGCAGTGCAGAAACTTTTTAGTTTGATCAGGTCCCAGTAGTGTATTTTTGATGCTGCTTCAGTTGCCCAGGGTGGGAGGGGGGGGGTCCTCCTCATAAAATATTCATCTAGGGACTGTGACATCTCTGCGCACGTGCATATTTTATTCTCCTTCTCACCACACTCTGCCCAAGCTGGTAGCCTTAGGCATACTCTTTACTCACGGGGCCTGCGTTTCCATCCCAGATCTGTTCCATCAGTGGCTGTTGCCAGAGAAGAAGCCCAGCTTCCTCTGGTTGCCCAGAAAGGCAGAGAGTGTTTCTTCAAAACATCTCCAGGGCTGTGAGCTGTATTGTTTCCACTGCTGCTGCTGCTGCTCTGTGCCGCAGGGCACTGCCTTTCCCTCTCGCCACAGGGCACTGCCTCTCCCTCTCCCGTAGGGTTCCCTCAGTCTCAGTTCACCGTCTTCTCCTTACTCCCGTGCTGCAGAATCAGCACAGATTAGCAGCAGCCTATGCCCTGTCCACATCTCTTGAGAAAAATGCCCCAGAATCTGGACTCCATGGGGGACAGGCCTGCAGACCTCGGGGTGAGAGTGGAGGGGAGTAGTGGGAGTTCAGAATTGCAGGTAGAGAATATATACAGTTTTATGCCTGGCGGGAGAGTACCATGGCACATTCCTAAGTCTCTAGGGAAGGAGTTCTGGTTTTTAGAGGGTCTCTCCCATGGGATATAATAGGAGAGGATCTGAACTCTGCTCTCACTTGTTTATACAGAGTATACTGCAAGCTGTTCTCATGGGGGAGGAGACTCCCATCTGCTTGGAGATGGATTTTGTACCTATTGTTTGTTTCCATGGGGTTACAGCTCACCTCAGCAGGGTTGAAGTGTGTTTTTCATCCTTCTCTCTTGGCTCAGCTCCAAACCATTGGCTTACTTGCTAAACTTCTGTCCTTTAACTCTCCTTCTGGACAGGAGCCTCTGTGGAAAGCTGGCTCCCACAGAGGCCATCTTGCCTCTGCCCTCTAGTTAAAAGTTTTGTCAATTTTGTTGATCTTTTTCCATAGATAGTTTTTTGGGGTTTCTTTTTTGTTTGTTTGTTTGTTTTGCAGTTTTTGGCCGGGTCTGGGTTTGAACCCGCCACCTCTGATATGTGGGGCTGGTGCCCTACTCCTTGAGCTACAGGTGCCGCCCTAAGAACCAGTTTTTTTCCATTGATTTTTCTCTTCTATCGTTCTCATCTCTTATTTTGTTTATCTCAGCTCTAATCTTTATTATTTTCTTATTTTTGCTATTTTGGGATGGAATTAATTCTTTTTTTTTCTAGTTCCTTAAGGTTTAAAGCTAGATTGTTGATTTGATATTTTTGTTTTTTAATGTAGGCATTTATAATTATAAACTTCCCTCTTATCTTTGCTTTAGCTGTGTTCTATATGATTTGGTATGTTGTGTTTTCATTTTTATCTGTCTTTAAGTATTTTCTAGTTTCTCCTATGATTTTTTCATTGATTTGTTAGTTTTATGAGAATGTTATTTAATTTCCACAAATTTGTGATTTTTCCAATTTTACTTCTAATATTGATTTCTAACTTCATCCCATAGTGGTGGGAGAAGATACTTTGTATATCTGTCTTTTTTAATTTTATTGAGACTTAGTTTGTAGCCTAACATATGGTCTATCCTGGAACATGTCTTATGTGCACTTGAGAAGAATGTGTATGATGGTATTGGGTAGCGTGTTTTATATATGTCTATTAGGTCTAGTTTATTTTTTAATGCTATTTAAGTTCTCTATTTTCTTATTTTATGTTGGTCTTTCTAGCAATAATTGAGGTTGGGTATTGAATTCTTTAACTCTTATTATAGACTATTCCTTCCTTCAACTCTATCAGCTTTTGCTTCAGATATTTTGATGGTCTGTTATGAGGTACATAAATGTTTTATTATTGTTATATTTCCTTGTAGTATTAAAACTTTTAACATTTCATAATGTTGTTCTTTATCTCTTGTAACTTTTTTTATTTAAACTCGGTTTTGTCTTTTATTAGTATAACCCACCTTCTCTCTTTTGGTTATTTGCATAGAGTATCTCTTTACATCCTTTTCTTTGCAAGCTATTTGTGTTTTTGGATCTAGAGTGAGTCTCTTATAGACAGCATATAATTGACTCATGTGTATTTATCAATTCTGCTAATCTGTCTCTTGACTGAAAGTTTAATTCACTTATATTCAAAGTAACTACTGATGAGGAGGACTTCTTTTATTTGGCTGTTTGATTTCTATGTCCCCTTACAGCCTTTCTTTTTCCTCATTTTCTGCATTATTGACTTTTATATGTTTAATTGATTTATACTCCTGTCACTGCGACTGGAGTGTAGTGATAGGGTCATAACTCACTGTGGCCTTAAACTTCTGGTCTCAAGTGAATCTCCTACTCATCTTGCAAATAGTTTGGCTAGAAGTGTACAACATTGTACTTGGCTACTTAAAAATTTTTTGTTCAGAATCAGGGTCTTGCCATGTTATCCAGGCTAGTCTCAGCTCTTGGTCTAAAGCAGTTCTCTTGCTTTGGCTTTCCAAAGTGCCGAGATTATAGGCACAAGCCACTGTGCTTGGCCTAGTTACCTTTTTTTTTTTTTTTATAGTGAATGCTTAAATCCCCTTCTCCTTTCCTTTTAAAGTGTATAATCTTGAGGGTTTTTTTGTTTGTTTCTTTTTGTGGTTATGAGGGGCATTACATTTAACACCATAAAGTTATGACACTCTAATTTGGATTTATACCATTTTAACTTCAATAATAAGCAGAAATTCTCCTTTACAGGTCTGTCCATAGGCCTTTTGGTTGCTGGTATCACAAAACTACATCATTATACACTGTGTGTGCCAAAACATAAACTAATATTTCTTCTATATATTAGTCTCTTCTATAAGAAACAACATTTGGAGTTACAAATCAGAGTTACAATAGTATTGGATTTTTGAATAATAATTTAAAACTTGTATTAAGTCTCTTAAGTCACATAAATAATAAAAAAGTGAGCTGTGATGGTATCACTGCATTAGGTTAAGGTGACAGAGGCTCTGTCTCAGAAAAAATGTGGAGTTACAAGTCATTGTTACAATAATATGAGCTTCTATAATCACCATATAGTTACTTTTATTGAGTTGAGTTTCTTTTCTCTTTATATGGCTTTGAGTTACTGTCTAGTACGCTTTCATTTAACACAATAGTACTTCTTTGCACATATCTTGCAAGGCAAGTGTACTATTAATAAACTCCTTCACCATAGGTTCAACTAGGAATTTCCTTAATTTATCCTTTACTTTTTTTTTTTTTTTTTCTGAGACATCTCACTCACCCTTGTGTCAGGGTAGTTGGTACAATCATAGCTCACTTCAGCCTTCAGCTCTTGGACCCAGATACCTCCCTGCCTCAGCCATCTGAGTGGTTGGGAGTTTAGGGATGCACCACCATGCCTGGCTATTTTGATTTGGGATTTTTTCCTTTGAGATAAGTTTTTGCTCTGTCACCCAGGTAGAGTACATTGGTGTCATCATCTCTCACTGCAACCTCAAATTCCTCGGCCCAAGAGCTCCCCTGGCCTCTATCTCCCAAGAAGATGGGACCACAGGTATATTGAATGCCACAGGACTTGGCTAATTTTTTTACTTATTTATAGAGATGGGATTTTGATTTTGCTCAGGCTAGTGTCAAACTTTGGTCCTCAAGTGATCCTCCTGCATTGGCCTCCAAATGTGCCAAAATTAGAGCCAAGAGTCACTGCACCTGGCTAATAAAAAAAAATTCTTTTGTAGAGACATTGTCTCACTTTGTTGCACACACTAGTTTCAAACTCTTGGGCTCAAGTGATCCTCCTGATATGGCTTCCTGAAGTGCTGGAAATACAGGCATGTTTTTTTCAATTTTGAAGGATAGTTTTGCCAGATACGTGATTCTTATTTGATGTTTTTTTTTTTTTTTCTTTTGTCACTTTGAATATGTCAGCCCAATACAGTAGCTTCTGGCCTCCAAAGCTATTGATAAGGAGTCTGCTGAGAATCTAATTAAGGTTCCCTTGTATGTGACAAATTACTTTTTTATTACTTTCAAGATTCTATTTGTATTTTGAAAGTATGTTTATAGTATGTCTCAGTCTGAATTTGCATTCATCTTACTTGGAGTTTATATTATGTTTTTCATCAGATTTGGGGAGTTTTCATCATTGCTTTCTTTTTTTTTTTTTTTTTTTTGAGGCAGAGCCTCAAGCTGTCACCCTGGATAGAGTGCTATTGCATCATAGCTCACAGCAACCTCTAATTCCTGGGCTCAAGCGAGTCTCTTGCCTCCACCTCCCAAGTAGCTGGGACTACAGGCGTCCACCACAATGCCCGGCCATTTTTTGGTTGCAGCCGTCATTGTTGTTTGGCAGACCCGGACTGGATTCGAACCTGCCAGCTCAGGTGTACGTGGCTGGCGCCTTAGCCCGTTGAGCCACAGGCGCCGAGCCCATTGCTTTCTTTAAATATTTTTTTTGCATTCTTTCAATCTCTTCTCCTTCTGAAACTATCACAGTGCATCTGTTGATCAGCTTGATGGTGTCCACAGGTCCCTTAAGTACCCTTACTTACTTCAACCTTTTTTTCCTTCAGTTCTTTGGGTTGATAATTGTTATTGTCCTATATTCACTTATTTCTTATTTCTGGCTGCTCAAATCTGCTTCTGAAAACCTCTAGTGAATTTTTCATTTCCATATTTGTACTTTTTACCTCCAGGATTCCTTTCTGGTTTCCTTTTAGGCTGTCTATCTCCTTTTAGATCCTTCCATTTTGTTCATCCATATTTTCCTTAACATTCTCCAAATTTCCATTAGCATATTTAATAAAGGTATTATAAAGTCTTTGTTTAGCAGATCTGCCATTAGGTCTTTTTTTTAAGGGACAGTTTCTGTTGATTTTTTCCCCCTTTGAATTTACTATGCTTTCCTTCATTACACACCTTGTGATTTTGTTGTTGTTGAAAACTAGGCATTTGAATGTAATAATGTGGTAACTCTAGAAATCAGATTCTCCTCCTTCCCCAGGGTTTTGTATGTTTTGTTACTGTTTTATTTTTTATTTTATTTATTTATTTATTATTTTTCTTTTTTGCAGTTTTTGGCTGGGGTTGGGTTTGAACCTGCCACCTCCAGCATATGGGGCTGGCACCCTACCCCTTTGAGCCACAGGCGCCACCCTGTTTTATTTTTTAATTATTTTAAGCTGACTATGGGCCAAGGATCATACTAAGTTGCGAATTTAAGTTTTTCTCAGGCATTTTTGAAACTTGCACCCTTCTTTCATCTGAAAAGCATATGTGACCACTTTGTAACTTTCTCCGTCTATGTAGTTGCTTCTGAGTGTCCTGGTTTGGTTCCCAAAAGGGAGAAGAAGAAAAATGAAAGGGGGAGAGTGGGTACAGATCTTTAAATCTACTGGATGTCACTTCAGCCAATGGGAAGGGGCTTGTAACAATGAAGAAGGAGCTGCAGCAGCAAAGACCCTTGCCTTTTTGCAACTTTGTAATCAGAAGTATTAATTAACAATCAAGGCATAGATCACCTATATTTGGAGGGCATCCAACATGTCCATCCTAGTTCCGGGTAGCTATGCATAATCTCCTCTGAAAGGTATGCGCAGTTGCCCAGCACAAGGGTAGGTTGGGGAGGGAGATGGGTAGATGCTACTGTGTTAAGAGCCAACATTGACCCAAGTTAACTGAACTTTACCATCCAAGCCTTTCCCTACAAGTTGCAACCTCAGTGGACTCCAGAGTTCCAAAATAATTATATCCAGTAGATTCTGCCAGTGGAATTGTTACCTAGATTAGGAGACTGATCCCTAATTCTTCCTACTCTGCCATCTTCCCACAATCCTCCTTGCTTTTCAAAATTATTTACATTATTTTATTTTCCCCTTCAGTGGGCTTATTAGTTATATTAGTTCTTTCCTCTAGTTTTTTTCTCTTCACTTCTGGTTTTTTAGTGGGTATTTTATTGAAGTCATTGTTGTGGGGTTTTTTGTTTGTTTATTGGTCTTTTGGTCTTATTTCCTTCTTTTTTTGAAGTTAAATGTAGGAAATAACATTTGAAAAATGTGATAATTTGAGGCTATATGTGATTTTATTTTCCTCTGGAAAGAATTTACTTTTCCCCTGGGAGGTAGTTAGGACAGGGGTTAGACCACCTTAATTTCTAGGATTGAGTTTATTTGAGGCATCGTTTCTGTCTGAGAGCTGGTTTATTTCCACTTTATACTTATTTCAAGGGTACAGCCCTAGTTGAAAGCCCTTCATCCTCAACATGTCCTGAAATACAACTTTGTACCCTTTGCCCAGTGAATCTACCTAAAGCTCTGTATAGCTTCCCAACGTTTAGATCACTACTTTAAGTTTCACAGTGTCTTAGCCACCAATTTATAAATTATCCAATACCTTGAAAAGGAAAAAAAACCAAGTGTCAGGCTTACCTCTTGTCTCTCTGGGCAAAATTTTATTCTGTGTAGTCTCTCTCTCTCTCTCTCTCTCTCTCTCTCGATGGAGTCTCACTATGTTGCTCTGGCTGGTCTTGAATTCCTGGGATTAAGTTATCCTCCCACCTCAGCCTCCTGAAAAGTTGGGATTCAGGCATGTACCACCTCACCTGTTTTGTCTAGTACCTTGGTCCCTCAAATACTTTTTGCCGTGGTAGTTATCCATGTCTTCAGGCAGAATTAAAAAAACATTTCATCCAGATTTCCTAGTTATTCTCTGCTGGAGTATCGATCTGTTATAACCTTATCTGCCATAACTGGAAGCAGACATTCTGTAGCATATTTTTGGAAGGTGAATGAAATGTTAAACTTGGCACTAGCTGCTTTCCCATTCTGGATAACTCTCTGCAATGTGCTATTATGTCTGAACTATTAATCACAAAGAGCCTGACTGTCACGGATTTCTACTTTTAAGCATGACGTGCCAACAATTTTATGCCTAAAATCACATGAAATAGAAAACGTTGTATATACTAGTTTATTACTCAATTATAGTAAAAGCCACTAGAGGGAAAACAGTGATTTTTCTCAGATTGTAACTCATTTCCAAGAATATATAATTTTTTTTCAGCTCTTCAAGTTGAAGAATTGTATTAACCTTAGAAGATTAATAATGCAAGTCCTACCTGTTAATAATATTAGAAGTATTATTATTAATGGTTAGTAGAAGATATTTATGTTTATGACTGGTTAAATTTATAACTGTCTTGCTCAAGTACATGCCTTATGGCTATCAACAATAAAATCATTATATCTCACAAAATTAAAGAAGCTTCATTGTTCAACTGCTGTGTGCCTGGAATTATACTAGAGGTTTTATTTAAGTGATCTTATTTCATTTTTATAATTCTAACCAATATATCCATTTTATATTTGATAAAACTGATTATAAGGAAAACTGAGCAGAGTTGATTCAATACTGGTTTTGTTTGTCTCTAAAGTTTATGCCATTCTCATTATACCAAACTATTTTCTTATATAAACTAAAGATTCCGAAGTTCCTTATAGTTTTGCCATTCTAAGAATGCTATTTTTATTTCCTTTTTTCCCTGAAATTCATAACAATTTCAGTAAGACTGCTCATTGCTGAATTACTGAGATCTGATCTAGCTTGGATAATTTAATTCATCCAAATTAAGCATTCTTAATATTAGTCTGTATTAAAAACAAAAGAAGAGTACTGTGTGCAGTGACAGTAAAAAGGAATACAAAAAGGTAGTACCAGTTGCCCACGTCTCTGTTTCCTCACTTCTGACTCCAGGGAACAATACTTTTACAAATTTAAGTATGATTTCCTTTAAGATAGATGTAGCTTATACCAGACATTGTGTTGAATAATCTTCCAGGACCATAAGTTTGCTCTTTGAAAACCCATCTCCATCTTGGGAAACACAAAGCAGAGTTGAGTCTTAGTATGTCATGTGAACTAAAGAGATGCAACACATTTTTGAATGTCCATCCCCATGTTTCTGTCCTTTAGAAAAATGCGTGCTTCTCATTGGTCCTGATGAGTTCAAGGTTGTTTCCTGCTGAGACCCAAGAAAAGAGGAGTAATGATATAATTAACATTGGCTCAACTGTTTTAAAATATTACTGGTGAGGAAACAGGGATCTTCTTCCTCCAGCTAATGAAAATTTGGTTTCAGACTATCCCTTCAACAGTGAACTACTATAACTGGATAAAACACATGTGAAAACTATATTTAAGCAATGGATAACAAGCAATATAGGACTGTGATCCTCAAAAAAATAAAGTACACATGTGAGCTCCATGCAATTTAAAAGTAGAGGCCAGTGATGTAACTCAGCTAAAGAGCCAGAGATCAGTGTTCAGAATTCAGGGATGATAAAGGATGTAGAATTGATGGGGCAGAATACCAGAAAGGGAGAATTTCCAGGGAGAAGTGAGACCCAGAAGTCTTCATGGTGGTCCCCTTTGGGTCCTTGAAGGAGGTCCAGACTACAGGTGGACAAGGCCTAGCAAAAAGCCACTGCTGTAAAACTGAGAGCTGAATGGAGGTACTAAAGGTTTCACAGTTTTTAGAAATATTGGAATTTTGATTCCACCAAACTTAAGCTTAGTAAGCATTTATATAAAATGCTAAAAATGCATTAAGAATAAGGACCATATCCAAAAACCATGAACAAAACTGAAATAGATCTGCCCTTAAAAAGAATATAAAACCAAACTTGATGGGATCAAAAGGATTCACGACTAACTTAATGCTCTGCTAAGACAAAATTCAATACCCTTTAAAGAAAGACAGTATAATCCAGATTCCCCACAATTTCTAGTATATAACTTATATAGAGCCAAGTAATAAAAAAAAATCATGAATGTATAAAATATGTGGACCAACTTGACCTGACATTTTTGAACCTATATTCAACAAATGAATAATACACATTCTTTTCAAATATATGTTGTATATTCACTATACATAAACTACTGGTCCATGAAATAAAGTTAATATACTATTATAGAAGATCGACATATGATACCAAAGGAATTAAATTACAAGTCAATAACATCCAGGTATCTATGAAATTCCCAAGTATTTCCAAATTAACAAAACATCTCTAAATATATAATGAGTTAAAGAAGAAATCATAAAAGAAATTAGGAATTATTTTGAATTTCAATGAGAAACAATATATCAAAATGTGTGGGATGATTATAACACATAATATAGGGCACCATAAATCCATAATGATATAAGTAAGTAAATAAGTGAATCCAACTAATAAATGTGAAAGTAATGATAGAATTAGAAAAATCATAATTTGACAAACATGACAGTAATAATGAATAAAGCAACATTATAATAGATGCTATAACTGGTGAGGGGACATTGCATAAGAAACAGGATATGTACAAGGCCTCAAAATATTCTCCACAAGATATGTATGATTTACAAGGTGGAGAAAAGAGTAACTTTGCAGTGGAGAAGGCTGGTAGACAACCTATAATCAAGTAATAATGTGACTATCATCAATAATGAAACAAATCAAAATAATTTTTTACTGTACATACTATTACAGTAAGAACAACATTACAGGAGGTACTGGCATTTCTGTGGCATTCATGCAAGAAAGCATATAACCTGAATTTAGACATTAGGAAGCATCAGTTGAACACAAATTTAGGGATATTCTAATAACTAGTCTATTCTCAAAAATCTCAAGTTCACGTAAGAGTAAGAAATAACAAAGAACTAGTCTAAACTTTAGGGAACTAAAGAGACATAACAACTAAATGTGTACAGAAAAATAACTGTGTAATAGGAAAATCATTATTGGAATGATTGTTGAAGTTCAGTGATTAAGTAGAAGTAATGAAATCTGTACTAAATTCATGATTTTGATGGTTTGATTGCAGTTATGTAGGAGAATGGCCTAATTTATAAGAAATAAATGCTAACATAGTGAAAAGTGTATTGGCACTTTACTCTCAAATCCTTCAGAACAAAACGATCCTCGTTTTGTATTTGAAACTTTTTTATAACTTTGAGATTATTTTAAAAATATAAAAAGTCACTTATTTATACAGATCTAAAATTTTTACTGTCTACACATTCTTAGGTAGAAACTATGGATTTAAAAATTTCTTTGGTTACTGAAATGCTGCTGTTAATGCTTTGTCTTTAGGACATTATTCTGTTTTTGAAAACTCAGGTAACCTCTCCAAACTAATTATTAATATGGCATAAAAACTACTCATTTTGCTTTACTCATTGTAGCATAAAAGCCACCCAAGATTGGTTCTCTGTCTTCATGTTGGATGGCATGAGGATGAGTATGCCTTCTGAACATTCTCACATTGACATCCCTAATTACCTTGGCCATTGGCATAGGGCCAGTTGGAATGTCAACTGTACCATCTGATAATGCTATAAAAAGACCTATAGCTACTGCTCTCCAGCCATCTGTGCCTTCCCTTGGCATGATACTATTGGGTAGTTTGTCTTTCATTGGCATGATTTCTGTAGGGTGGTTTACATCTGCCACTCTTAAGCACTTATTTGGTGATCCAGTTGACATAGAATTGCATCCTTTGTGCTATTTTCTTTTATAAAGGAGTTTTATACCTGCTTACTTCTGAAACAAGTCTTAACATTTATTACATACATTATAATTGCAATTTAAAATTTTTTCATATAGACTTTTGGGTCAGGTGCTGTGGCTCATGCATGTAATCCCAGCAATCTGGGAGGCCAAGGCAAGTGGATTGCTTGAACTCAGGTGTTAAAGACTAGCGTAAGCCAGAGTGAGACCTCGTCTCTAAAAATAGCTGGGAGTTGTGTCAGGCAACTGTACTCCCAGCTACTTGGGAGGCTGAGGCAAGAGAATCACTAGACCCTAAGAGTTTAAGGTTGCTATTAGCTGTCATGCCATGGCATTCTACTCAGTGCAACAAAATAAGACTCTGTATCAAAAAAAAAAAGTCATCAAAGGAGAACCAGAATTCTGGCTACTTACCCAATGACAGAGAAAACTGTTAAAATAAATTCTTCTGGGGCAGAGGCAAGATGGCCGACTGGAGCCAGCTTTCCACAGAGGCTCCCATTCAGAAGGAGAGTTAAAGGACAGAAGTTTAGCAAGAAAGCCGATGGTTCAGCTCTGAGCCAAGAGAGAAGGTTGAAGAATGCACATCAACCCTGCTGAGGCAAGCTGTGACCCCAAGGATACAAACAAAAGGTACAGAAACCATTGCCAAGCGGATGGGAGTCCACTCTGCCATGAGAATGGCTTGCAGTACACTCCATACAAAGAAGCGAGCGGAGTTCAAAGATCCTCCCATTTTATCCCACGGGAGAGACCCTCTAAAAACCGGACCTCCTTCCCCTACTAGGGTGCCATGGCACTCTCCTGCCAGGCATAAAACTGTATATATTTTCTGCCTACAATTTTTAACTCCCAGCACTCCCCTCCACTCTCACCCCGTGTTCTGGAAGCCTGTACCTCATGGAGTCCAGAGTCTTGGGCATTTTCTAGAGGGGTGTGGACGGGGCATAGGCTATTGCTGATCTGTGCTGATTCTCCAGCAGGAGAGAAAGGAGAGGATGGACAACTGAGAGGGAACTATACAGGAGAGGCTATACCCCGAGGCACAGAGAAGCAGTAGCTAGGGTGGGAAAAATAGGGTTCATACCCCTGGGGATATTTTGAAAGGACACTCCCAGTCTCTCTGGGCAACCAGAGGAAGCCAGGCATCTGAGTAAAGAGTATGCCTGAGGTGGTACCAGCCTGGGCAGAGCACAGGGACTAGAATACGCGCACAGAGACAGCAGACTCCCAGGGCACGGCTGACCCAGAAGACTGTTTCACTGAGCCTCAGATGCACCCGGCCCTCAGGGAATCATAGCTGATACAATGATAGGCAGACAGAGGCTGGAATTGACAGCTAAGTGAGAATTCTTACGGCCTCACACAAAGTGCAGCCAAGACTAGGCAGTGAGACAGACAGAGCCGAGTTCCTCAAATAGCATCTGACCCCAGGGGAATATAGCTGGGACAGAAACAAATTCTGCAAAGTTGTTGGGTTCTGTCAGCAACATCAATCAGGGGCATGGTTGGAACTGAGTAAACCACCCCAGCCCTTGTTAAGCACCCGAGGTTGTCAGGCCTCACCTCCCCCTGCCGATAGTGGCAGAGACTGGTGGCCTGGCTGAGGAGACGTAGATTTCCCTGTAACTCAGGCAGGTGCAAACCCCTGCAGCATCTGCTCATTATAGGGAACTGGGTCAAAGCCCTGTGGAGATACCAGGGACTGGGTGTGACAGAAGTGCAGGGTGAGGAAGGAGGCATCAACCTTCCCAGGGTAATTTATTTGCTGAGTGGGTCCTTCTGACCTCACAGAGCACAAGAGCGAGTCATACTTGAGTTGCCAGCAGACCCCAGCTATCTAGTTGCAGGAAACCTTTTGAATTCTCCCACCTGAGACTGGTGCTGACTGGGATGATTTGGACCTGTTGAACTGAGCCAATCACCTGAGAACTATCCATAGTGGTAGGCTGGGTGTGTGGTTGTGGGAAGGTTTGATTTTCCTTTTTCCAGTTTTAGCCTGTGGGGGGCAGGGTGACATAATTGCTAGTATTTCTCCACAGCTGAGACTTCAACCAAGAGTAACTGATGCACTAGGTTAAGACAGAGACCAGCTGAAATTAAGACAGAGACACTTAGCCCAACCACACCAAGAAAGTCCTCAGTTTCTCAGGCCATAGCACTGTATGGATACTTGGCAAAGCTCTAGGAGAAAAGATACAGACACTAGTCCCAGCTTCTGGGCAAAGGACTAGCCAATCACTACTCCTGGAGGCCCCAACCCAACTTCTCCTTATCTGCTCATCTAGCCAAATGGTGTAAAATAATCATGGATGGAATCAGCAGAAAAACTCTAGTAACATGAATAACCAGAGTAGATCAACCCCCTCAAGGAAAAATCTGATGGACACAACTGAAGATCCCATTCATAAATAGATGGCTGAGATGTTATAAAACAAATTCAGAATTTGGATCGCAAATAAGGTCAATAAAATAGAAGTAAAATTGGAATTAGCAATTCAAGGAGCATTTCAAAAGTTGTTTCAAGAATTCAATGAATTCAAAGACAAAATTGCCAAAGATTTCGACACATTGAGACAAGAATTTGTAACACTGAAAGATCTGAGAAATACAGTAGAATCCCTCAATAACAGAATGGAGCAAGCAGAAGAAAGGATTTCTGACATTGAAGACAAAGCTTTAGAACACTCCCAAACTCTCACAGAGGAACAGAAATGGAGAGCAAAAATGGATCATTCCTTCAGATAGCTCTGGGATAATTTGAAGAAAACCAATATTCATCTTATAGGGATCCTTGAAGGTGATGAAGTGGCTTCGCAAGGCATAGAGGCTCTTCTTCATGAGATTATGAAAGAACGTTCCAGACATGCCAAGAGATGCTGAAATTCAGATAGCAGACAGTTTCAGAACCCCAGCATGACTCAACCCAAATAAGACATCCCCCAGGCACATCATAATTAACTTCACTAAAGTTAAAATAAAAGAGAAAATTGTGAAAGCAGCCAGACATAAGAAAACCATAACATACAAGGGGAAGAATATTAGAATGACTGCAGATCTCTCTGGCTGAAACCTTTCAAGCTAGAAAAGCTTTTAATTTCTTAAAACAAAATAACTTTCAATCCAGGATCCTGTATCCAGCTAACCCGAGTTTCATTTATGATGGAGAAATAATGATATTGACATGTTGAAGAAATTTGCCATAACTAAAGTAGCTCTTCAGAATATTCTCAGAACTATTCTCCATAATGAGCAGTGCAATACTCCACCACAAAAGGAAACTCACTCAGAATCTCCAATTGCCAAAAAGGCTGGACAACTGCTGAGGTGACACCTGTTCCTTGGTGTCTCCTTCACTTCACACTTAAGTCTAAATGTGGAACCCCCCCCCCCCAAAAAAAGAGGCACAGGTTGGCTGACTGGTTACAAAAACTCAGGCCAGATATCTGCTGCATATAAGAATCTCATCTTACCTTAAAAGATAAAAATAGACTCAGGATGGTTAACTAT
>CAUYON010014458.1:0-21666 GCA_963573935.1 Arctocebus calabarensis | reverse complement strand
TTTTGAGACAGAGCCTCAAGCTGTCGCCCTGGGTAGAGTGCTGTGGCATCACAGCTCACAGCAACCTCCAATTCCTGGGCTCAAGCGAGTCTCCTGCCTTCACCTCCCAAGTAGCTGGGACTACACCTGCCACAATGCCTGGCCATTTTTTGGTTGCAGTCGTCATTGTTGTTTGGCGGGCCCAGGCTGGATTTGAACCCACCAGTTCAGGTGTACGTGGCTGGTGCCTTAGCCCATTGAGCCACAGGCACAGAGCCAATACTATGAATTTTTGTATGTTAATTTTATGTTCTGTAACTTGAATGAATTTGTCCATCAGTTCTAAACATTTTTGGGCGGAGTCTATATATTTTTCTAAATATTAGATCTGACAATTACGTTCATGAACCTGCCATCATGTGCTTACATTGGCAGCACTGTACAAACAACTCAGAAAGGTTTCAGAACCTTGGTATATCAGTGTCTCACAGTTGTGTTTGTCCCAATGTGTGGTGGTGTCTTGCTGAATGGTATTCATTACTATTGTGTGTATTTGTGTCCCATTGTGAGAATGTTGGACCTTTAATTAGAGCAATAAACAAACATTAAATTTCGTATTAAAGTTGGCAAGAGTGGAAGTGAAATCAGGGATATGTTAGTCCAAGTTTATGAGAATAGTTCCATGAAGAAAATGGCAGTGTACAAATGGATTAAACATTTTTCTCAGGGAAGAGAAAGTGTCACTGATAAAAAGAGGTCAGGGTGGCCAATAATTAGCAGAACTGATGAAAACATTGCAAAAATTCATCAAATTGTGCATCAGTATCATTGGCTGGCTGTGAAAAGTATAGGAAACCAAGGAAACATCAACAGAGAAATAGTTAGGAAAATCTTAACTAAAAATCTTGGCATGAGAAAGGTGTGGCTCTTGCATCACAACAAGGCATGAGCTCATTCAGCACTGTCTGTGAAGGAGTTTTTAGCTAGTAAACAACATCCTCCCTGCTCACCTGATCTGGCCCCCAGTGACACTTTTCTTTTACCTGAAGATAAAGGAAATATTGAAAGGAAGACATTTCAATGATACTCAGGACATCAAGGATAATGAAAAGGTTTCATGCCAAATTGCTCTCAAGGGTGAACTAGGTGCTGGTGTCAGTGCATAGCATCCCAAGGGGAATACTTTGAAGGTGACCGTAGTGAGATATTCAACAATGAAGTATATAGCACTTTTTCTAGAATGAGTTCACCATCTTAATTGTCAGACTTCATATAGTATTGTCACCTGTGAACAAGGATAGTTTGCCTTCTTTTTTTCAGTTTTATATACCTGTTATTTCTTTCTGTTGCCCAGTTTCTCTGCAGGACTTCTCATACTACCACATATGTTGAATAAAAGTGGTGACAGTGGACATCCTTGTTTCGTTTCACATCTTAGAAGAAAGGCTTCCAATTTTTCCCCACTCAGAATAATGTTAGTTGTAGGTTTATCATATATGGTCTTTATTATTTTGAGGCATGTTCATTCTATGTCCAATTTATTGAGAATTTTCATCATAAAGAGATGTTGAATTCTGTAGAATCACTGTGGTTTTAATTTGCATTTTCCTAACAATAATGGTTGAGTATCTTTTCACATGCTTGCTTGCAATCTCTACATGTTCCTTGATGAAGTATTGTCTATTCAAAATCTTTGCCTTTTTTAACAAGATTGTTTGTTTTCTTATTGAGTTTTGAGAATTCTTTTTTGTTTCGGTTTTGGGGTTTTTTTGTTGTTGTTTTGTTTTTTGATAGAGTCTCACTTTGTCAGCCAGGCTGGAGTGCAGTGGTATGAGCATGGCCACATCCTGCAACTCCTGGGCTCAAAAGATCCTCCTGCCTCAGCCTCCTGAGTAGGTAGAACTACAAGCGCATGCTACCATGCCTGACTGATTTTAATTTTTTGCACTGGAAGGGTCTCACTATGTTGCCTAGCCTGGTGAGAAATCTTTATATATCTAGATATATAACCTTTATAAAATATATGTTTTACAAATATTTTCTCCTAGTCTGTGGCTTGTCTTTATTTATGTACAATAGAATTCACATCGGTGTACAATTCTGAGTTTTAATACATGCATAGGTTCTTGTAACCACCACTACAAACAGGATATAAAACATTGCATCATCCTAAAGAATTCCCTCATGCTTCCCCTTTGATCAAACTCTCCACAATCCAACCTCTGGCAACCTATTCTCTGTTCCTATAGCTTTGCTTTTTCCAGTATCTTAAATAAATGAAATCAAATAGTATGTAATCTTTTGAGACCAGTTTCTTTCACATAGCATAATACCGAGCAGTATTCTATTGTCTAGATATGTCATAGTTTATGTATCCATTTGCTCACTGAAGGACACTTAACATGGTTTCCAGTTTGGGGAAATGAGAATTTATGGAAAATATGTGCAATTTTCATGTTGAATAAATGCAAAATATAAGAGAGCCATCAGGAAAAGTAGAAAGAAAGGCCTCCATGGGACCAGCTCAATTAGAATGATATACTCACGGGAAATGAGAGAAACTAAAAATCAGTATGAGGAACCAGAGGAGCCAGGAGTGCAGCCTGGGTCAGCCTGGACCCTGGCTTGCAGCTGAGTGCAGGAAATAATGTTTAATGTGTTGGGAACATTATGAAGTGACAAGCACATTAAACATTTTATGTATTTTTTAATAATTTCTCCTTCCTACTTCTCAGAAATCATTATAATAAAAAGCTATTTTGCAGCAAGACAGCTGAAATCTAAATTATAAAGAAAGTTCAGAAGCCATATTGAGAAAGAAGCAAGGGAAAAAGTCAGCTTAGAAATAAGAGGCTTACTTATTCTCCCAGCTTCCTACAGTCCAGGATGAAAAGAGATGATAGTTTTTATTCTTTTGGTTGTTAATTTAAAAAAAAATCAATTTTTCAGAAGAGGAAAACTTTTTTCCTGTCACTAAATCCACAGATAAATTTGTCACATAATTTCAGATATAAAAGATCCATAAGAAATATTGAATAATGGCTCAGTGCCCGTAGCTCAGTGGTTAGGGCACTGGCCACATGCACAGGGGGCTGGTGGATTCAAACCCAACCACGTGCTGCAAAACAACAATGACAACAATAACAAAAAAAAAAAAAATAGCTAGGCATTGTGGTGGACACGTGTATTCCCAACTACTTGAGAGGCTAAGGCAAGAGAATCATTTAAGCCCAAGAGTTTGAGGTTGCTGTGAGCTGTGATGCCACAGCACTCTACTGAGGGTGATATAGTGAGACTCTGTCTCAAAAAAAAAAAAAGAAAAGAAAAGAAATATTGAATAACATTATGAAAGGCAACAGTTTGGGGAGTGTTACAAAAATGTCCTCCTATAAAAAGTTACTGTATCTGCCATCTGCATAATCCATGGAACATAGTATTTAGAAATCTGGTGCATTCACATCCAATTTCTCAGACATGGGCAGTGGTACCACCCAGATCTAAACCACCTAGACCTACATGATAAGTCTACAAATTCTTAAGTCCTATCCCAAACCAATCAAGTCAAAATTTGGGAGAGATAGGCCCCAGGAACTTATTACATGAAATTTAAGAATCACTTCTATAGAAAATATAGTTGCTTTTAGGTAATGTAGAAAAAGTTTTAGAAAAGTGAAAAAAAAATTTTTTTAGGTAAGTTCTCAACCAAGCTGATCTTGAACTCATGGGCTCAAGGGCTCCTCCTGTTTCAGCTTCTCCAGTAGTTGGGACTATAGCCACATGGCACCACACCAGCTAGTTAAAAAAATTTTCTTTAGAAACAGGCAGGGTCTCCTTATGTTTCCTATGCTGGTATTGAACTCCTGGCCTCAAGCAATCCTCTCATCTCAGCCTCTCAAGTAGTTGGGATTATGGCCTTAAGCCACAGTGAGTGCATGGCTGAAAATCAATAAACATGTCCTTGAAGCCATCTTTCTTGATATTAATTGCTCCCTTTGACCTTTTGGCAGCCGATTAAGGGCTGAGTTCTTTGGTAAGCACCGAGGGTGCAAACTTTTGATTATGGATTAAACTTTGATAATTTAAATACTTTAAACTGTGTAAGTTCACTTAAAAGTGAAAGAAGTTGTACTATTGCCATCTCTAACAAAAATTCAATAAGCACATTCATGAAGAAAATAAGAGGGTGCGTAATATTTTCATGTCTATTTGCACAAGCAGTCAGTTGTAAGCACATTAGCACTCTGTGTTAATGTCCACACCACCCATCACAACTGAGACATAAACACAGACCAGGAGGCCCTGGACGTGGAAACACCTTGCCTGCAGCTTTCGTTTATGTATGTGCCTGAAAGTAATAAACTATAGTTCTTTAAAAATATTCTCTGGTTTAGATTATGCTCCCAACAGTTAGTCAAGGTTATTGAAGTGTCACAGTGTTTCACCAATCTCCTTGTTCCTACTTCAATAAACCGGTAGAGAAGTTGGCGATTTTCTCCTTAAAAGCAGGATAAACAGATGAGGCCAAGGAGTGAGAAATAAGTGGAAGTTTCAAGTCAATAAAGCATATTGCATTTACATTATAATCCCATTTATGTGTGGACCTTGATATCTATGTTCTTCCTGGGAGAAGATGTCAGCATGTATCACAACGTCCTCAGTCGCTATCTGAGTCTGACAGTAAATAGCATTTGTTAAGCCCCAGTTGGGGGTGGAGTGGGGGATGTGTGAAATGCTGGATGTGTTACAAAGTATCTGCCAGAGTCTACATTTTGGAGGGAAAAACATAACGTCACATTAACATGGAAAGACACATTGGAATAACTTGGATTCTTAAAATCCTATAGAAAAAGAGGAAGTGCAGGGAAAATAAAATAATACTAACTTTCAAATCTGTAAAGTTAAAAACACTAGTAGTTTGCCTATCAGAATACTAAAAAGAATAATAATAATAATAACAACCACCTCTATTGTTTGTTTTGGAAAAGTTAGAACAACAAAAATATGTGAATATTATATTTGCTGATTAGAATTAACCTGCATTTGTATTTAATCCAATCTTTTTTTGCCTCATGGGATGAAATAGTCTAAATTTCCTATCTAATGTGGACTACTCTTTCTTTTTCCCACTCCTTAATTTTGACTATTAAGAAATACATTTCCTAAAAGAATTTTATGGTTTATAGCCTCATTTCTGCACCATATGCTGTATTATTTATCCATAGAATTATGTGCTTTATGATTGTTCCTAAAGAACTTTGGTTTGGCCAGTTACCCTGACACTCAATTTCTTTTCAATCATGCAGTTGACAATAGCTGGAAGTTCTCTTAGATAGTTCCCCAATTTTTAAACATTAAATATTTTAGACTTGTTCCAGGCCATTTCCTTTTCTAGTCCTTGACTCTTTCTTGAAATGACCCCTTTTAGTTCAGCCAAATGTAAACAAAACTGAATTTTCTCTCTGCTCCTCTAAGAGCTGTGTTTAGACTATGATTTGCTGCAGGCCAATGCTTTTCAAAGGGAGAGTTTGATCTCTGGAGAGTCCTTGAAAGTGAAAGATGCCAGGGATAGAAAGCCAGGATAACTTATGTCGGAATAAAAAATGACATTTACATGCAAGTAAAAAAAACATCTGAGTATGCAGGGCCACATACTTAACTCAAATGTGCAAAATTATTTTATAATTCATTGAAATAACTATTTGGACCTCACCTTATTTCAATACAAATTTTATGATTTTATGATTTCATTTGTAAGAAATGTTCAAAATAGAGAAATCTATAGAAACAGAAAGTAAATTGGTGGTTGCCTGGGGCAGGGAGGCAAGGATGGGGAAAAGGCGGAGTGGCTGCTAATGAGCATGGGGATTCTTTGGGGGTGATAAAAATGTTCTAAAATTAGATAGTGATAATGGTTACACAACTCTATGAATATACTAAACACCTCTGAATTGTACATTTTAAAAGAATCAATTTTACAGTGTGTGCATTATATTTCAATAGAACTATAATTTTAAAATATATATTTACATAATTCCCATCAGTCCATAGGAAAATAATAAACAATAGCAAATGAGCAAAGGATAAGTATTGGAAATTCACAAAACCACAATTGTTTATTTGCATGAAAACAGACACAGTGACAGGAGTGGCTGGAGAAATGGAAAAGAAAACAAGATATTTCAAACACATTATATGGGGGAAAATGAATAATTCCAAATGATTACAGGATGTGAGAATGAGAATCTCATACCTAGCTGGCAGGAATTTTAAATGATCCATCAGCTTTGAGGTGCAATTTGGCAACACCCCAAAGTTGCAAGTAAGTATATCCTATAGCCCAGTAGTTTCATTTCTCGGTGTAAGCTCACCTGTACAGGTAAAGATGTAAGCACAGAAGCTTTGTTGGTGTTGTCTGTAATAACTCAAATACCTATCAACAAAGAGACACAGAATTAAACTGTAATGCATCTATACCATGGAATATTACATAGCACCAAAATTAATAAATGAGATTCACTATGAAAGAAATGTATTTAAAAACAGATGCCAAAGGATTTTTTTTTAAGGGAAGTACAATAGGAAAAATAAGATTAAGCTAAGAGTTCACACTGCTCACAGGGGGAGGGATGGTTCACCTGCTACAGATGATATGACTTTAAAGATTTTAGATGCTAATGCAAAAAAAGGAAATGTGATCAAAGGCAGAATTAGACGGTGTTATAAAAACATACAACTGTTCCTGGCACAAAGATCAGAGAGACATTTCCTCTGGGGTTCTCATAAAGAGGCCACCATGTCAGATGAGTAATGAGCAATATCGTCATTGTCTCATCCAGGGGACTGATCGGTGCTTCCTCAAAGGTGTGTCAGAGAGCTGCAGTCTCCAAGTGTCTGGCTTTATCCAGACACATCACATTCATTTTTGAGAGCATTGCCTCTAGTTTCCTTCTGGCTTACTCCACTCCAGTCCCGTAGAACTCTTTGCTGTTCTTTGAGCACACAAAAGCAAGCTTCCCCTTCAGGGTCTGGTCTTTTTCCTCCCAGAACATTCCTTCCTCTGACAGTCACCTGTTTTGCTTCATCCATTCATTTCACTCAAATATCAGCCCCTCCTTTGACCACCCAAAGCTAAAAACATCCCTTTATTGTTTTCTTCTATAGCATCTACCCCCATGCATCATTTTTATTATATATCCATTTGTTTGTTATCTGTCTCTTTGGCAATGTAATTTCCATCAAAGCCAGGACTTTGCTTTGCACACATGCCTGGAACAGTACCTGGCATGTGGGAAATAATCCCTAAATATTTGCTGGATGAAAGAATAATTCAATCTGCAGCTTGGAAAGATTGTGAGCATGGATTGGAGTGGGAGATCACAATAGGAGATGCCACATCCTCATGCAGGTGGCAAAGAAGGCCGGGATAGAGACAGTGGGCATGGAGAGATATTGAGAAGAGAGAACTGAGAGGTTAGATGGGGGGTCCATTCCCTGAGGCAGAAACCCAGGGGTAGAGAAGCAGGTCTTCAGGAGAAGAGGCTGAGCTCCGTTTTAGACTCACTCAGTAGGCTGTCCCCACAGAGACATTCAGTGAACAGTTGGATCTGCTCAGCAGAGAGGTCTGGGCTCAAATGTGGATCTAGCAGTTCATACATATAATCGTAGTGACGATTCTGATAACAGCTAGACAGCAGTTAGTTGGAGGTTATACATTTGTATAAGTCCTTGAATGCACATATTCAGTGTTGCCAATTAATGTCAGACTCATATGCTTTCATAGTCTGCCAGGCTGGGCTTCTTTTAAAAAACCATGTATGGAATGCAGGAAATGAAACTTCTATTTAAAAGTAAAAAAAGTAATTCTTTTTTCACTATAACTGGATTAACTTTAATGCATGACGTCCAGTTCTAAGGTTGTGTATCCTTTAATGACTCTCATTAAAAATTTGATTAATGGTCAGCCTTGATGGGGGCATCCTTTTTTTAAATTCCAGATTGATCTGAGGGTCCATATGATTAGGTGACATTGCTTGTGTCTGTAAGGTAAAGTCTGAGATGTGTTTCCATCCTTCATCCAGAAAGTGCACCACATCCCGTATGTTGTATCCATTAGGTGGGAGCTTACCAAACCCTCTCCTCTCCCCGCTTCTTGAATTTAATTGTGTTTTTATCTCATGCTGGTTTGGAGTTATTAACCTACTAGTTTTAACTTAATATTGAGTGCATGGGATGCTTGATTTTTCCATTCTTGTGATACTTTACTTAGGAGAACGCTGTCCAAATCCTTTCAGGTCAATACAAAAGGTACAAAGTCTCCATTTTTATGAGGAGTCCTTTTCCTTTATATTTTAAAAAAAGACCTCCATTTGTACCTCCATAATATTGTGAAATGGAAAATGAATAAATAATAAATAAAAGAGATCTCCTAATCCAACTTCATTTCACATATGAAGAAATAAATTCACAGCGACATTAATGACCTGCCCAAGAGCACACAATGGGATGGAGGCAGAGCTGGACCAGGATACTATTTCTCAGTAGTTCATAATTGTGGACATATAGCTTGGATTTGTGTTTCAGCTTATCTTTGGGAGAACTCCTTCAAAATTGCTCATTGTTACTGTATTGCAGCTCATCAATACCAAGGCTACCTGGGTGTCCTGCAGTTCTCCATCTGTTTTGCTGGGCGAAGCTATTGCCAGGCACTGAGTTTTCGCTCTTTATTACCTTTTAGCAAAACATAACTGCCTGTTGAATATGTAGTGGAACTGCTGGAGAGAAATGATATGATCTCTGAGGCATGTTCAGATTTCACGCTGCTAAAAAGAATAGCCATTTCTACCCTGCAGATTTCAAGTGTAGACTTGGATACGACTGAAAGGCTGGTCTTGAATGAGTTTCCCACTTCATGGAAAAGTGTTATCAGAGGGTGTCCCTAAGGACCAAAATTCAGTGACTGCTTTCAGCAATGAAAAATCCTAGTTAGAAGCAGAATAAAGCATGATTTCATTGTCAGACAGAGCTGATGATTTTTCTGTCCATTCCAAAAACTAATTGTGGCAGGTCCTTTGAGTAGCTACCCCCAAAGCCAGCACAGCCTCTTCCCCTTGCCTTTCCCACCGGAAATTCTTCCTTGCAACTGGAGGTGGTCAAGTGACCCAATTCAGGACACTGAGCTAGAGGAACAGCCTTTCTGGGCAAATGTTTAAAAGTGGGCATAGCCCCCTTCCTTCACTCCTTCAGGACAAAATGGCTTGAGCTGCAGTGGCCGTCCTGCATTTAGGAAGGAAAAGGCCAAGGCTCATACAGTACAGGTCCTGACATTGTCTAATTGCTCAGTGAAAGCCTACCAACTCCAGATTTCTTGTTGTATGAGAAAAATCATTTGCTTTTATTTAAGCCACTATAGCTGTATTTTTCTGTTTTCTATAGTTAAATATTACATGCCCCTTAAACTAAAAGACTAACGAAATAACTCAAGTTGAAAGGGTTGGAAGTTAAGATGGGGCCTGTGAGAATATTTGTGGATGGTGTGTGTGTGTGTGTACGTGTGTACACGTGGGTTTCCCTCCCAGTCGGAAACCTCTTGTGTAAGGTTCTCTCCGTAGGCCCAGTTTTGTCTCTTTTACACAGCCAAAAATCAAGAATGAACTACAAAAGGAAAAGAAGACCCTAGAGAGTGGGTATCACTCACATAAAAACTTTCCTAATTTGGTAAGTTCTGACTATCACTAAAAGATTGGAGATAACATCCTTGGAGGACGAAATTATAAAAACTATTAGAGAGATTCTTAGAGAATTTATGAAGCTCGAGAGGGCCGCCCCACGTGACCCTGTGCCGAGGGGATTAGGGGAAATCTGCTTGGCCAGCCGCGACTCGGGTGCTGCTCTTGTCCTCACACAACCTTGGAACAGCTCGCTCCTTCGTCTGTGCAGTCGGCCTCAGCTGACGAAGCAACTGCAAGTCCTGGGCTCTGTTGCATGAGGGCCTTGGCCAGATCACTCTAAACCATCTGCTGGCTTTCCCTGCATCCATCATTCTGCAAAGATCAGTCTGTTCTACCACACTGAGGCCAAAGCTCCCTGATTGACAGTGTTAGTCAATTCAGAAGTACAGAACTTGCCAACAACAGGGTCTTCCTTAGATCCTTTGGGCTCTCCTCTCCCGATTTTACAAATAACTTTAATAGAAGGCCTTTGAAGTCCAGAGGCTTGTTCTAGGGTCTCTAATGTTGCGGGAAATAGCAGAACAGATGTCCAAACAAAATTTTGTCATCCTTCTTGCGCTTACCACCAGCCAACTGTGAACCAGGTGAAATCCGCCCTTCCTAGCTGTGCTAGAACATTCTCGAGTGCCCCCAGAGCATTCTCTTCTCCCAGCTGCCACCTTGGAGCCCACTGACTGCTAGAACTACCCCCTGGAGATTCTGTACACGTATCTCCCCAGGCAGTCATCTGCCACATCAGGAAAAATGGTCTCTCACAAGCAAGCTAGCCTAGACTTCAGGTTTTATACCATCTGGACATGGGCTCTTTAATAACCACCCCAAATCCAAAAGAATGAACCTGGTGGTATTATTAGAGGCCCCAGTGACAGGCTGCTGGGAGAAAGTTTGCACCAGTACCAACCTCACACATGCCTAGACTCAACCTGCCTTCATTAGGGAGCCTCGGTAGTCTCACCCCTGTGAAATGATTGGATTACTGTAGCACTGAAAAATAAGAAAATAAAAACAAATACTAATTCCTAAGAGGAAATTTATTTTTCCTCTTCCTGCAGTCAGCTGTTTCTCAAATCAAGGGATCTCTTTTGTTAATTGTATGGGTAAAAAAAATGACGTCCACGTGTCCGGTGGCAGAAATCCTAGAAGCTTGCAGATCCCAGTCAACCTGTACCTCAGCACTGTAACCACACACAGGCAAAACCTTCTGTCAACATGAGCCAGAAAAGCAGTGCCCTGAGCCACTTGCATTCAGATCAGTGGCTTTAAGTGTCATTCGTCCATGACATGAATGTTCTCTGCTGTGACCTAGTCTGTATTTTTGTTCCGTGAATGAATTCCTTTGTTTATTCTGTTTGATACACATGAAATATCACTGGATTATTCTCTCATTAAATGCATCATTAGGCTCTCCAGGTATCCTGCAGATTATTCTTTTCGGTGGTATCTGGAAGCTGGCAGAATAAGTGATCCGTGGAGTATGTCTGGTTGCAGTGGCTTTTGAAGATGTAAGCATGACAATTTTGATAACAATATTGGGTACCTAAGGCAGATGTCATAATTAATTTCAAAAGTCCTTAAAATCAAAACCTCCTCTCATACCTTCTACCAGACATTTTAGGTCCTGTTAAAAGTGCTTCTATAATCATGAGAAGTATGTTGAAAGTAATTTAAGAATACAAATTTTACACCTTGGCAAAAATAGCCCATTGGGAATTACTGGTGTCAATTTCAAACCCTGACAGACTGCCTGGTATGAATTTCACCTGCCACTGATTAGTACCCAAGGGCTTGATACAGGGCAGTCTGGGAAATAAACAGGCTTGTGGAAATAGAATTAGAAGAGGACCCCTTGTCCCATGAGTATGTTTTTATTTCCTCTTTGCTCTCTGTAGAACAGACTCCCAGCCTAAAAATGCTGCCCTTTAGAAGAAGCTTAACAAGCAACAGACAAATGCATGCCTGTTTGTGACATAAAGCAAGCCTGAGCTGCTCTCTAACTGGGAAGACAACAAACCAACATGTAAACAAAATGCATTATCAGGCATATAAAGTCATGGATGGAAGAGTTTGCCTTCAAGGCTGTTCTGTCACATGATAGCAGGTGCTTAAATGCAGCATCCTTCTTATTACCTAGTCCTGCTGGGTGCCCTTCTCTCTGCATGTTGCCCTGGTGAGCCCAGGAGGAGGTTTCTGTTCTTCCAGGTGTGAAATGAGCACAATGACAATCTCACACATTAGGCATGTCATCAAGGATCGGCCTCACAGCCACTCCACTGTCACTGTCTACGTCTGCAACATCCACATGCAAATCCACAAGGGGAATTTCTGTGTCTTTCTCTGTCTTCATCACAGTTTCTTTTCTTATTCCTGCTGCTGATTCTTTCTAGTTCTACTAACTTCCATCTGGCTGCCAATTGCATCCCACAAAGCCAGATGGAATAACAACCCAACACAGTACAGTTGGAATGTGGGTTACCTACTTGTCCTACGCATCCTATCTCTACTTTGATAAAATGAGAATCTGTGAACATCACAAAATGATCACTTTTTAGTGCAGCACGTTCAAAGGTCAAGAAGAAATATAGGGAGAATTTCATTTGGTTTCTTTTATTAAACTATACATTTCCAATCAATCCAATGAGATTATGTAGTAAATTTGTATAAGATGTAATTTTGCATCTTTTTTTGCTAATCTGGGAAAAATAGGGATATTGCATCTATTTTTTTTGCTAATCTGGGAAAAACTAGGGATAATAACAATGCTACATTGAAGTGAATTAGCTCAGGCTTAAGAAGTTCCTGCAATGACAACTTTGCTAAGTAAGTGATATTTTCACATACTTTAAGGATTAGAAAATCCCAGTCCTGGAGGGACAAAAAAGGATCCGTCAAGCAATACCAACCCTGCCAACAGTTTTTCTCACTTTTACTTCTGAGGAGAATTGGGAGTATTAATTTTATGACAAATTTTTTAAACCTAGGATCAAATTATCACTGCTCCAAAAAATCACTGAAAAGGCTAGGAGCAGTGGTACACACCTGAAGTTCCAGCTACTCAGGAGGCTGAGGCAAGAAGACATCTTGAGCCCTGAAGTTCAAAGATAGAGTGTGCCATGACAACATCTGTGAATAGTCACTGCACTCAGCCTGGGCTACATCCCTAAGAAAAAAAGTTTTTAAAAAAATCTTTGAGAAGCAATGCATTTAGCAATGTAATACTTAAAGACAGTATTTGGCTACAGACAGATGTAGGTTCAGATCCTGGCTCTGCCACTCACTAGCTTCATGACCGTGAACATGTTACTCTGCTTAATGGCATTGTGTATATAAAAGCAGTGCAGCATAAATGGTGCTGTGGAATTCCTGGCTTGGATGGAATCCAGACATAGCTTACTAGTTAGGTAACTTTGGGGAAAGTATGTAACCTCTTTAGACAGTGCTATGATACATATATCACAGGGCTGCTGGAGACTTCAATGAGACTTTCCTATAGGGGATAGCAAACTTTTTTCCCTCTCATTTTTTTTTTTTTATAGAGATAGGGGTTTCACTATGTTGCCCAGGCAGGACTTGAACTGAGCTCAAGAAATCTCTCATCTTAGCCTCCTGAGTAGCTAGGACTACAGGTGTGCACCACCATACTAGACTAAACTTTTTCTTTTTGAGTATTTTTTTTAATTTTTTCGAATTAATACAAGGGTACAATTTTTAGGTTACATTGTTCTCACTTCCAGGGTAAAGTTCCATTTGTAGAAGAGCCCCCCCACCCGGGGGATCCCTCATCCACCCTCACAACGTGCACATTAGGTGAGATCCCCCCTCAAGCCCTCCCTCCCTCGCCAATGGTCCTCCCATCTACCCCCAAACTGGAGGATATTGGTGTTTTACTGTTCTTATGAGCATGTACTTGTTTATATATTGATTTCATATAGACTAAACTTTTCTTTAAAGGCTAATATAGTAAAGATTTCAGCCTTGGCATGCCCCACAGTCTTGTGTCACAACTACTCAACTCTGCTCTTGTTCACAAAAGCAGTCATAGATAATATCTGAATTAATGGCATGGCTGTGTGCCAATAAAATTTTACTGACAAAGGCAATTGGGTCAGATTTCCTCTGTGAGCCATAATCTGTCAATTCCTGCTCTAGTATATGGTCACTAATGATAAAACCCTAGTAAAAGACACAATCTCTTTTTTTTTTTTTTTGAGACAGAGCCTCAAGCTGTTACCCTGAATAGAGTGCTATGGCATCACACCTCACAGCAACCTCCAATTCCTGGGCTCAAGCAGGAGCCTCCTCCTCCCAAGTAGCTGGGGGACTACAGGCACCCGCCACAATGCCTGGCCATTTTTTGGTTGCAGCCATCATTGTTGTTTGGCGGGCCCGGGCTGGATTCGAACCCGCCAGCTCAGGTGTACATGGCTGGCACCTTAGCCTGTTGAGCCACAGGTGCCAAGCCAAGACATAATCTTTTAAATGAAGATAATTGATATAAAGATGAGATATAAAGTGAAAGCATTGAAGATTCTAATCTTTTTCTAGACATACGTAAGTTTTTCCACAATTATTCCATCTTACATTTTCAAATGAATTCTATGAATAATAGTGGAGGTCATTTCCTTCTGACAAAATCTTTTCTTCTTTAAATCATAATTTCTGGCAAATAATATAGCAACAACAAAGACAAAAATACGAAATTTCAAAACAACCAGCAAATCTAAATGTCTTATTATAGGAATCAAGAAGAATTACAAAGCTGAAAGAGAGAAGAAAATTGGAGAAGACAAATTATGCACAATAGTGAGATTGTCAATCCTTCCCAAAGACTCCAAAACAAGAAGAAATCATCTGATGTTATGATGGTCATGAGAGAAAAAAGAAGGAAGTGTAACTACAAAAGAAGAACATATAGTAGTACACAAAGATTTCAATAAACTTGTAAACCCTATGAAGAAACAACAAAAGTCCATGAATTTGTAAAGAATGGATTTAATGGGGGTTGGTCCATGGTGCACGTAGAAAACAAAAGTTACAGGCAAACAGTGAAGTGATCAACAAGAATGGAAAAATAAATGGAGCACTCAAAATGAAGACTAAGAAGATCCAACTTAAGGATAATAGAGAAGCTAACCTGATAAAGCTGTGGTGGAATCTACTATGTACAGACACTGCTAGTTGCAAAGTTGACATTCACTCTCCCAAACAGGAGAGAGCCAGGAGGAATAAAGCCATGTGCTAAGAATGGCAGAGTGAAAACAACCGAAGGAAACGGGGTGACTGATGAAAACCATGCCCGATGATATGTGGAGCTGCCAGACCGGCCTGGGACTGTCTGTTTCTATGCTTTTCGGCACATGAGAAAAGTAAACTGCATTTGATTATGTCACTTTAGTTAGGGTTCTCCTGCAGCTAAATAGTATAACTCCTAACTGATGTTCATACCAGATGTTATCAAACCTCGAACGCTCAGGTGCCCCAGTATTTTGTGCACAATTTATGAAGAAAAAAATATTACCAAGTATGCCACAAAACAGTGCCAAGATAGTCCTATTACATGTGTGAATTGACCACACCTGGCTTTCTTGCTTTAAATTTTATTTTATTTACTCTGAGGATTTTGCAGTTTCTCTGGCTATCCATTTTATTCTAGGGTGATGATAGGCAATCCATTTACAAATATGGCAATGACTAAACCAAATCTATCTGTGGATCTCTTCTTTCCTTAAGCCCCACAAAAAACTTGCTTTTTTTCTTGTTTTGTTTTTTGAGACAGAGTCTCAGGATGTCACCCTGGGTAGAGTGCTGTGGCATCACAGCTCACAGCAACCTCAAATTCTTGGGCTCAGGCGATTCTCTTGCCTCCGCCTCCCCAGTAGTTGGGACTACAGGCACCGGCCACAACGTCTGGCTATTTTCTGTTGCACTTGTCATTGTTGTTTCAGGCTGGGTTCAAACCCACCGGGCTTGGTGTATATGGCCAGCACCCTACTCACTGAGCTACGGCGCCAAGCGATTGGTTTTTGCTTTTCAAGGGCACTATGTACAGCTTGTGGTCTGTGATTTGCACAAAAGCACTTGACCAAGCAAGGAAAATGCGAGTGGAAATCTAGCTTGAACTCCAATACTCCGGCATGTGTCTGCCCCCAAAAGGAGAGTAGGAAAGCTTTGGAAACGCATCTTCCTGGAGAGGGGCCTTTGTCTGATTTGCACAGTTGTCCAATGTGTGGTGGCCACAGCCCTGGCACTGGTAATGCGGTAGAGAAAAGGAAAGATCTGGATCTTGACTTGATTCCTCTCATAGGCTTACGGGAAAGGTCACAGACAATGAAGTGTGATAATGGCTGCAAAGGAGAAGATGGAGGTTCTAGGAACAGGAGACAAGAGTGCTTGACAGTGGGGGGTCAGGAGAGGATGAAACCTGCCTGTCACATGCCACTTCTGACGCCCCTTGTCAGGGCCCAGGACTCCAGGTCTGGGGCTCAGGTTAACTAGGTTCCAGACGCGGACGCTAAGTTACCTTGCTCAGGTTCAGTTTCTCTTAGGGGCCTGAGGGCTATCTACTTTAGCTGGAGGGAGGGAGAAAGGGAGGAAGAAAGAGAGGGAGGGAAGGAGAGAAAGAAAGAGGGAGAGAGAGTCTTAGAGAGAGTAAAACAGTCTTCTTAGAGAGATAGATCTTAGTCTTTAGTAGAGCTTGGTGATCTTCAGCAGAGAGACGCCGTGCTGGCGTTCAGCAGGCAGGAGAGGAGGCAGAGTCAGAGTAAGCGCGTTGGTGATAGAATGCGCATGCTCCCGCCTGCCTTCTCCTCCAGCCTAATATAAGACTGATCTCGGGCCTCTCAACACCACAGGTGTAGAGACTGCCAATTCTCTACGGCTCTCATCTCGCGAGCTCTCATGCTTGTTGGGAGCGCTAAATCCCTCTCCATGCCCTTTCCACCCGGGTGTTCCATGATTGAGCTACACAGGTATTTCTCATAACTCTCATTCCTCCTAGCCATAAGCTACATGGGCTGCAACACCGGCCTGGTGATAGGGCAGCAGTGGGAGGAAGAGCATGACAGGAGAGACAACTACACGTGTAATGGTTCAGAGGAATGAAAGGAACACGCATTCATGGAGAAAAGTTTGCCTTTATGAAGAGAGTGTGGGGAGGGAGAGTAAAAAAGGATGAGAAACACCCCATGCTCCACTTACCTGCAATTCTCCTTTCCATGAGAAAAAGCAGGGGATGTTTCCTTCCTGAGTCCAGGGCCTTTCAACCTCAGGTCTTCAACTCCCATCAGAGAAAGCAAACACATTAAAAAAAAAAAAAAAAAAACGGCCGGGGGAGGTAGCTCACACCTGTAATCCTAATAGTTTGGAAGACCAATGTGGGTAGATTGCCTGAGCTCACAGGTTTGAGACCAGCCTGAGCAAGTGGGCGTTATGGTGGGCGTCTGTAGTCCCAGCTACTTGGAGGCTGAGGCAAGCGGTTTGCTTGAGCCCAAGACTCTGAGGTTGCTGTGAGCTGTGATGCCACTGTACTCTACTAAGGGCAACAAAGTGAGACTCTGTCTCAAAAAAAAAACAAACATAAATGAGAAGGATTGACTAAATCTTATAAAGCTTCCAGAGAAGACACTTAGCAAACTCCTTCACATCAGAGTCTGGAGTGCAGTCCGCCGCCGCAGCCTGCCCCACGTGGTACCTGGGTATTCACCTGGTCTCTGCTGAGGACGAATGGTCTCTGGTGGGATCTTTCTGAGAAAACAGCAAGAGAGTAACTGGAAAACAAGTTCCAACTTCTCTCCTCAGAGCCACCCCGGGTTCCAATCGCCCAGGTACACATATGACAACACAACCAAATTAGAGCACGGGTTTCCTAAGGGATTTCGAACGCTTTTGTGGAAGGACAGCTTCCCTGGAAGTAGAATCCGAGCTAGGGGCTGTGCCAGGTGCAGGAGAGGAGCAGGGAAGCCGGGCGGGGCGGGAGAGGAGCGAAGAGCAGGGTACGGTCTCGGCTGGATCCCCAAGGGGCTCTGCGCCCCGCAGAGTCTGAACACCCGGAGGCCAGCGGCAGCCTTCTGAGTCTCGTCAGCTGCTGATGGAGGCTGAGGGCTTCGGACTGGGGCTGTAACTTCTGCAGGGGAGGGTGGGAGGAGCCCCATGCCCAGGGAAGTTCTCTGGAGCAGGGGCCGTCTGTGGGGCATAAGCACCCACAGGCACAGCAGCAGGGGATGAGTGCAGCAGGCTGGGTGAGGGGAACCTGGACAGGGAGGCCACGGCTTCCGGTAGACAGTGCACACTCACAGACACACGCACTCTCATACGGCTTCCATTAGACACTGCACACTCACAGACACACACACTCTCACTCATAGGTAGGCACACTCACACCCACACACGCACTCTCGTACTCGGAGTCTCACGCTCACATTCTCTCTCTACCTCGCACTCCCTCTCTGTCTCTCTCTCTCACACACACACACACACACACTGGTAGGCACACTCACACCCACACACGCACTCATACTCGGAGTCTCTCACGCTCACATTCTCTCTCTACCTCGCACTCCCTCTCTCTCTCTCTCTCTCACACACACACACACACACACTGCTGGTCGATGGCCCACCCTAGGCCTCTGGCCCTGAGGCAGCTTCACAGAAAGTTGATTCCTCCTCCTCTCCCTCAGTAGGGGAGAAAGTTCACCAGTTTGTATGAGAAACTTACAGGAGTAAGCAGTGAACATTGTGTTCAAATAGTTAATGTTTAAAAATGTTAGAAAAGAAAGCAAATTAGATAAGAGCATCATCATCTCAAAAGAAAATCATGATTAAAGCATAGGTTTAAAGCATACTCTGTGAAACTCTGTGAAAGAAAGAACAACAAAGATACATTTTACAAAGAGATGCCCAAAAAAGAGGACCAGATCAATTATTGGGACCAATTATTGGGCACTGTATGAAGATTTGCTGAATTGAACAGAATTGAATTGACTATCCCATCATACACTACATGTTTAACTTTTAAAATGTTTATACCAGGGCAGTGCCCATGGCTCATCGAGTAGGGCGCTGGCCCCATACACTGAAGGTGACGGGTTCAAGCCCGGTGCCGGCCAAACTGCAACAAAAAAATAGCCAGGCGTTTGGTGGGCACCTGTGGTCCCAGCTACTCCGGAGGCTGAAGCAAGAGAATTGCCTAAGCCCAGGAGCTGGAGGTTACTGTGAGCTGTGTGATGCCACGGTACTCTACCCAGGGCGACAAAGTGAGACTCTATCTCAAAAAAATAATAAAATAAAATAAAATGTTTATAACAATGCTGAAAACCTAAAGAAATAAACAAACCAAATGTGGATGCAGGAGTTTCCAGGGGTCATCTGCTCCCAATAGAATGCTCTTCCAAAGAGATCCCTGAAAATTATATAGCCACAGACTTTCAGCATATTAAGAATCTAAGAAATCCTTAAAAAAAAAAAAACCTTATTTAAATATTTTTGAACTGACACTTCCCAAACTTATACAATCCCAGAAGTCCTTCAGGTTAACTATTAATATGCTGTTATGGGTCAAATTGTGACCCCTCAAAATTCCTATGCTGAAACCTTGACCTCCAGTACCTCATGATTAGACCTCACTTAGAAATAGGATCTTTACTGAAGTGATCAAGTTCAAATGAGGTCATTAGCATGGGCTCAATTCCGATATGACTGGTGCCCACAGTAAGAGGGGAAATTTGGATGCAGAGACACACAGAAGGAAGACAGTGTGAAGAGACACAAGGAGAAGATGGGTACCCACAAGCCGCAGAGAGCAGAGCCTTCCCTCGGAGCCCTCGGAAGGAACCAACCCACCCACACTCTGGGCCCCCAGAACAGTGAGGCAACGCATTTCTTTAGCCACCCAGGATGTGGTTCTTTGTTGCAACAGCAGCCCCAGAAAACTAATGCCAGAGGACATATTTGGGGGAACCACCTAGGAAGGAGTGGCCTAGCCTTCCCATTTGATATTAAAAAAAAAAAAAAGAGTTCCTGTCTCATTATTTGATTTCAAAGTGAAATAAATAAAATCATTATGTAATGATAAAAGGGCTTCAGAACACTAGAACATCATAAAGGAAAAAAAAATAGCCAGAAACAAAATTATAATTTGAAATGTCAATGTTCCACATGACAAAACAGGAGTATCTAGATTTAATGAAGAAAATGTGGAATTGATTAGTATAATCAATTACATAGAATTAATAGACATGCAGAATCATAGCAGAAGCTAATATATTTCTTCCAGTGAATAGGTTACCAAATAAGGCATAAAATTTTTTTTTCATATGAAGAAAATAAAAAGCGACAGAGATTCTGTATACCACATTACAAAACGTAAGAAAGGATGAAATTTGACATAAAGAATAATATCAAAATTCAGAAAAATTTTAAACCAATCTCTTTAATAATAACCTACATCAAAGAAGAAATCAACATAGTCCCAATGTATTCTTAAAATATATTTGTATTATTATTATATATATAGTCAACAATACATAAAGTGCATATGGCCTACACATAATTATATAACCAATGTGCAAGTAAATGCGTCAAAATAACCATGACGATCTTTGGGTTATGGGACTGAGCCATAACTTTTTTTTTGTTTTTGTCTTAAAAACAAAGAAACAAACAAAAACAAAAAACCCACACTTGATAAAATGAAATTAAGGAGTTTTTTTAAATATAAAACACAAAAGATAACAAAATTAGTAGAAATAAAGGCTTCATTTCACTCATGCAGCCTCCCAAAGAATATCTCATGAGATTTTCCTAAGAACTTCTTTAGAAAGTGCTCTATACAGTGTGCCAATTACCCTGGTTATTCCATCCTTGAGTGAAAAATTCAAAAGTGATTTATTATAATAGACATGTTATAGCAGTGAGGGAAAAACTAACAGAAATAAATAGAAATTAGTGTGATGGTGCACACCTGTGGTCCCAGCTGCTGGGTGGGAGGGAGGTTGAGTCAGGAGGATCTCTTGAGCCCAGGAGTTTGAGGCTGCAGTGAGTTATGATGGTCCCATTGCCCACACTCCAGCCTGGGGGACAGAGCAAGAACTTATCTTAAAAAAAAAAAGAAAAGAAAGGAAGAAATAGAAAAAAATAAAAGAAAGGAGGAGGGAAGCACTTGATCCTGCCAAATTTGCAGATCTTCCAAGTAATAAATAATTTTAAGTATAAAAAAAAAGGCATGTTGATTGCTTTAAAAAAAATTGAAAAAGGCAAAACATTCCTGAACTGGTTTTATGAGTTAAATATGCATTTTTAAGCATACTCTACCCCCAACTCTAAGACCAATGGAAAAAAATTATCAGTATAGATGCAAGGGAAGATAAGGGAAAGGAAGGAAGAAGGGGAGATGAAGAGGAGAACTGGAAGGGAAGAAAAACTGAGGATGTTGTAAAGGGTGGAAAAAGAGGGAAAAATGAAATCATTTCAATCATCTAAGACAAATGATCACTAATGACCAAGTAAAGATTATTCGAGGAATGCAAGGTTAATACATATAACACATAAAATATTACCAAGATGATTCATTATATTAATAAGACAGAGGGCAGTGCCTGTGGCTCAGGGAGTAAGGTACCAGCCCCATATACCAAGGGTGGTGGGTTTGAACCCAGCCCTGGCCAAACTGCAACAAAGAAATAGCTGGGCATTGTGGCGGGCACCTGTAGTCCCAGCTACTCGGGAGGCTGAAGCAAGAGAATTGCCTAAGCCCAGGAGTTGGAGGTTGCTATGAGCTATGACATCACGGAACTCTACTGAGGGCGATTTAAAAAAAAAAAGAGTACTCCCCAGGCAATTGAAGCAGTATCAAAAATACACTACTGGGACTTGATCAAACTAAAAAGCTTCTGCACTGCTAAGAACACTGTAAGTGTAGCAGGCAGACAGCCCTCAGAATGGGAGAAAATATTTGCAGGTTATGCCT
>CAUYON010014457.1:0-68221 GCA_963573935.1 Arctocebus calabarensis | reverse complement strand
TTGATGTGTGTTCCTCGACCTTGTCTCTTGGCTCAGCTCCAAACCGTTGGCTTTCTCGCCAAATTTCTGTCCTTTAACTCTCCTTCTGGACAGGAGCGTCTGCAGAAAGCTGGGTACAGACCGCCATCTTGGCTCCTCCCCCTAAAAATTCTTTAAAGTAAACTGTGCTGCTCATTGTAACAAATGAAATTGAATCAGGAAGTATCAACGTTTTTAGGTAATAGAAATGTAGATCTTTCTACTTTCTTTCTGCTCATTTAAACATAGCACTCTGACACTCAGAAGTTTATTATTTCACTTTGTTTCTTTTTTCTTATAAAAATGGAGTCATACCATATGTGATGAGTATTTATTTAGGTCTTGATAAAGATCTAACTGATCCTTTATAATTATTGCATAATATTTTATACTTTGTACCATTGTGTATTCAACCCAGAACATCTCCATTAAATAAGATGATCTTCACCTATGATAATTAATCTACTATTCTTAGGGATGTAAGCTCCTATTTCTCTTCTGAAAAATAGAAAAAGAAAATATAAAAGTCTATAATTTGTCCTTAAAACACTACATGCAATGGGCCCATGAGGCACCCCCTGAAATTAATGTTGACTACTTTTCATAGAAGTAGTTAACACAACTGGAGTCCTGTAGAGGTATGAACTCCAGAGATCCACACTCCTCTAGTTCACACTCAAGGACCTCCATAATTAAGCCCCACCTCTTGGCCCAGTTTCGTTAAAGAAATATTTATTTCTTGGGACACAGAAAATATAAAAAGAACATAGAATATAAAATATAAAAAGAAACATTTTCCATTATCCAACAGTTCTTTTTCTGATCACAGGCTCAGTCAGCTTTGTCACGAAGCACGGACTGTCTGGTAGGGGGAAAGAACTTGAGAGATTAGTGAGGCCAGTACTAGTAGAAGTGGTCCCAAAGAAGGCATGGCCAGTTTCTCTGAATATTGGTCAGTACGGATATCTAGAAAGGTTTCTTCTCATGGGTAGGAATCTCTGGACAGTAATAATTTAGATCCTGAGAGCAGAGCATCTTCATTGCTTATTGGATTGTTTAACTGGGCTGAGCCATGATCACAGTGCTGGTGGGGAAAGTAAAGAAGATCCAGCCCCTGAATAGGAGTTTGCTTCAGCTGTGAAGGCGTCCAAGCTCTTATGCTAGAGAGCCAAGCTTTAGGGTAGTACTGCAATTCTTTTAAGGATGTAGAGCACTAACAAAGAACTGTATTGGAGATTGATCATGGGGCTGCATGTGTTGGGGGCTGGGAAACTGTCACCCTACAAAGTTTGCCCTGGGTATTCCTGATATACAAAGGCCACTGCCATGGCCCTCCCCTTGTCAGAGCATCTAATATAGACCCAAGCTTGGTTCTCTTTGAGTCCCAATCTGGGTGGGACTGGGTCTACAGGCTGCATATTCTCAGGTTTTGCCTCTGGATCCAGGTGAGGCATGCATAGACTAATAGCTTGTTTTTGCAGTGCTTTTTCAGCTTGAAACTTTATGTTGAGCCACTGACTTTCTTTTCGGTAAAGTCAGTTCCACATATTCAAAATGGGGGCATGAGGCAGAGAGGAAATTTTGTTATCTCCTTTACAGTACTAGTCTTTACACAACCTGCTGTCAATCTGAGTGGATTAGGTCCAGGTGCTTGCATGGCTAAGGTCTGAGAAAACATGTCTCTTCGTGCTGGTTGCTGCAACATTTAGGTGGGCAAGTCTTCCTACTTGGGGAAAAAGTAAGTTAGGTCTGTTTATGACTTACGAAGGCATCTGAGGCGTAGAAAGCCCACACGTCTTGTCATGTAAACATGTCCAATCAACTTTTAGCTGGTGGAACGAAAGGTTGTCAGCCCTGACTTCCCATTTCCTTCAGGTCTTCTTGCTGAACTCAATCAATTACCTTTATCTGAGACTGGAAAAACAACTTTAATAATTATGTCCTCAACCCTTCTTCCATTTTGAGCTTTGAGCTTTCTAAAAATAATGTTGGCAATTAGAATTTGTGGCACAGGTATCAGTGATACTCAGCCATGGGAACATTAGAGTTACATTGTCAAAAATTAGAAGTTACTGTTTTCCTTACTGGTTTAAGAATCAAATCGGGAGAAGGCAGAGGCAAGATGGCTGACTAGAGCCAGCTTTCCCCAGAGGCTTCTGTCCAGAAGGAGCGTTAAAGGACAGAAGTTTAGAAAGAAAGCCAATGGTTTGGATCTGAGCCAAGAGAGAAGGTTGAAGAATGTACATCAACCCTGCTGAGGCGAGCTGAAACCCCAAGGATGCAAACAAAAGGTACAAATCTATTACCAAGCTGATGGGAGTCAGCTCACAGTATACTACATACAAACAAGCTAGCAGAGTTCAAATATCCTCCCATTTTATCCCATGGGAGAGACCCTCTATAAACCCAACCTCCTTCCCCTACTAGGGTGCCATGGCACTCTCCTGCCAGTCATAAAACTGTATAAAACTGTATAAATTCTCTACCTGCAATTTTGAACTCCCAGCACTCCCCTCCACCCTCACCTCAAGGTCTGGAAGCCTGTCCCTTGTGGAGTCTGGATTCTTGGGTATTTTCTCAAGGGGTGTGGACAGGGCATGAGATATTGCTGATCTGTGCTTATTCTCCAGCATAGGAGTAAGGAGAAGATGGTCAACCAAGAGGGAATTGTACAGGAGAGGCAGTGCCCCAAAGCATAGAACAGCAGCCATAGCTGCGGGAACAACAGGGCTCACAACACTGGGGATATATTGAAAGGATACTCCCAGTCTCCCTGGGCAACTAGAGGAAGCGGGGCATCTTCTCTGATGGCAGCCACTGGTGGAACAGATCTGGGACAGAAACACACGCCTAGGGAGTAAAGGTTACGTCTGAGGTTTTACCCGCCTGGACAGAGCATGGGGACTAGAATATGTGCACACAGAGACAGCAGACTCCAAGGAAGGAGGAGGCTGACCCAGAGGACTGCTTCGCTGAACCTCAGACACACCCGGCCCTCAGGGGATGATAGCTGAGACAAAGGCCGGCAGGCAGAGTCTGCAACTGACAGGTAAGTGTGAGAGCTAACCGTGTCCACCCCAACACAGACTGTAGCCAGTACTGGACAGTGGCACAGACAGGGCTGAGTTGCAGTTTCTGTGAACCCAAGTAGCATCTGAAGCACAGGGGAATATAGCTGGGACGGAAACAAATCCTGCAAAGTTGTTCGATTCTGTCAGCATCATCAATCAGGGGCAGGGCTGGAACTAAGTGAACCACACCAGACCCATTAAGCACCAGAGGTTGTCAGGCCTCGCCTCACCCTGCGGGATAGTGGCAGAGAGTGGTGGCCTGGTTGAGGAGACATAGATCTTCCTGTGACTCAGTCAGATGCAAACCCCTGAAGCATCTGCTCATTAGAGGGAACGGGGTCACAGCCCTGCGGAGTTAACAGAGACTGGGTGTGACAGAGGTGCAAGGTGGGTAAGGAGGCATCAACCTTCCTAGCTTACTAACTTACTTGCTGGTTGTGCCTTTCTGACCTCATGGAACATCAGAGCAAGTCATACTTGAGCTGCCAACAGACCCTTGCTATCTAGTTGCCAGAGACCTTTTGAACTCTCCCACCTGAGACTGGTGCTGACTGGGACAATTGATTTAGACCTCTTAAACTGAGCCAATCACCAGAGGGCTATCTAAAGTGATACCCTGGGTGGGTGGTTGTGGGAAGGTTTGATTTTCCTTCTCCAATTGTTGCCTGTGGGGGGATGGGGGTGACTTAACTGCTGGTATTTCTCCATAGCTAAGACTTCAACCCAGAGTAACAAATTAACTAGGGTAGGACAGAGACCAGCTGAAAATAAGGCAGAGCCACTTAGCTCTAGCCACACCAAGAAGGTCCCCAGTATCTTAGGCCATAGCAATGTATGGGTCCTGGGCAAAGCTCTAGTGGAAAAGGTACAGACACCAGCCCTAGCTTTTGGGCAAAGGACTGGCCAATCACTATTCCTGGAGCCCCTAACCCAACCTCACCTTATTTGCTTATATAGCCAAATGATGTAAAATAATCATGGGGTGGAATCAGTGGAAAAAACTCTGGTAACATGAATAACCAGAGTAGATCAATGCCCCCAAGGAACAATTTGGTGGACACAACTGAAGATCTCATTCATAAACAGATGGCTGAGATGTCAGAAACCAAATTCAGAATTTGGATTGCAAATAAGATCAATAAAATAGAGAAAAAGTTGGAATTAGAAATTTAAGAAGCATTTCAAAAGTTATCTCAAGAATTCAAGGAATTCAAAGACAAAATCACCAAAGATTTTGACACATTGAGACAAGAATTTACAGCCCTCAAAGATCTGAGAAATACAGTAGAATCCCTCAGTAACAGACGTACTAAGCAGAAGAAAGGATTTCTGATATCAAATAAAATTATTCTCATCAGCCCTTGGAACATGCTCCAAAATTGATCACAACTTAGGTCACAAGCCTAACCTCAGCAAACTTAAAAGAATAGAAATTATTCCTTGCATCTTTTCAGACTATTATGGAATAAAAGTTGAACTCAGTAACAACAGGAATCTGCATACTCATACAAAAACATGGAAGCTAAATAACCTTATGTTGAAGGATAGATGGCTCATACATCAGATTAAGAAGGAAATTACCAAATTTTGGGAACAAAATGACAATGAAGACATGAATTATCAGAACCTCTGGGATAGTGCAAAGACAGTTGTAAGAGGGAAAATTATAGCACTCCAACCCTTCCTTAAGAGCATGGAAAGAGAGGAAATTAACAACTGAATGGGACACCTCAAGAAACTGCAAAAGGAAGAATATCCAATCCCAAACCCAGCAAAAGAAAAGAAATAACCAAAATTAGAGCAGAAATGAAATTGAGAACAAAAGAATTATACAACAGATCAATAAATCAAAAAGTTGGTTTTCTGAAAAGGTCAAAAAAATAGATAAACCTTTAGCTAACCTAACTGGGAATAAGAGTAAAATCTGTAATTTCATCAATCAGAAATGGTCAAGATGAAATAACAATAGATACCTCAGAAATTTAAAAATTCCTTAATGAATATTATAAGAAACTTTATTCTCAGAAATATGAAAATCTGAAGGAAATTGACCAATACTTGGAAGCACACCACCTTCCAAGACTCAGCCAGAATGAAGTGGAAATGTTGACCAAGCCTATATCAAGTTCTTAAATCGCATCAACCACACAAAGCCCTAAAAAAAAAAAGCCCAGGACCAGATGGCTTTCACGTCTGAATTCTACCAAACCTTTATGGAGGAACTAGTACCTATGTTACTCAAACTTTTCCAAAATATAGAAAAAGGAGGAAAACTACCCAACACATTCTATGAAGCAAACATCACCTTGATCCCCAAACCAGGAAAAGACCCAACAAGAAAAGAAAACTATAGACCAATATCACTAATGAATATTGATGCAAAAATATTCAACAAGATCCTAATAAATAGAATCCAGTAACACATCAGACAAATTATACACCATGACCAAGTGGATTTTATCTGGTTTATCTGGTTTAGGGTGGTTCAATTTATGTAAATCTATAAATATAATTTGGCACATAAACAAATTAAAAAACCAATTTTAATTTTAAAAAACCATCTCTCAATTGATGCAGAAAAAGCTTTTGATGATATCCAGCATCCCTTCATGATCAGAACACTTAAGAAAATTGGTATAGAAGGGACATTTCTTAAAATTATAGAAGCCATCTACAGCAAACCCATAGCCAATATTGTATTGAATGCAGTTAAATTGAAATCATTTCCACTCAGATCAGGAACCAGGCAAGATTACCCATTGTCTCCACTGCTCTTTAACATTGTAATGGAAGTTTTAGCCATTGCAATTAGGGAAGAAAAGGTGATCAAGGGTATCCACATAGGGTCAGAAGAGATCAAACTTTCCCTCTTCGCAGATGATATGATTGTATATCTGGAAAACACCAAAGATTCTACTACAAAACTCTTAGAAGTGATCAAGGCATACAGCGGTGTCTCAGGTTACAAAATCAACACTCATGAATCTGTAGCCTTTATACATACCAACAATAGCCAAGCTGAAAAAACACTCATTCTGTTCACAGTATTGCCAAAGAAGATGAAATATTTGGGAGTTTACCTAACAAAGGACGTGAAAGATCTTTATAAAGAGAACTATGAAACTCTAAGAAAAGAAATAGTTAAGATGTTAACAAATGGAGAAACATACCATGCTCATGGCTGGGAAGAATCAACATTGTTAAAATGTCCATGCTACCCAAAGCCATATACAATTTTAATGCAATCTCTATTAAACCTCCATTGTCATACTTTAAAGATCTCAAAAAATAATACTTCATTTTATATGGCATCAGAAAAGACCTCAAATAGGCAAGACATTACTCAGAAATAAAAACAAAGCAGGAAGAATCATGCTACCAGACCTCAGACTATAGTATAAATCAATAGTGATCAAAACAGCATAGTACTGGCACAAAAACAGAGAGATAGATGTATGAAGAACCAAGAGATGAACCTAGCTTCTTACCACTATTTGATCTTTGACAAGACAATTAAACATTTGGTGGGGAAAAGATTGCCTATTTAACAAATTGTGGTGGGTGAACTGGCTGGCGACCTGTAGAAGACTGAAATTGGACCCACACCTTTCACCGTTAACTAAGATAGACTCTCACTGGATTAAAGATTTAAACTTAAAACATGAAACTATAAAAACACTAGAAGAAAGTGCAGGGAAAACTCCTGAAGGAATCAACCTGGGTGAATATTTTATGAGGAGGACTCATGGGCAATTGAAGCAGCATCAAAAATACACTACTGGGACCTGATCAAACTAAAAAGCTTCTGCACAACCAAGAACATAGTAAGTAAAGCAAGCAGAGAGCCCTCAGAATGGGAGAAAATATTTGCAGGTTATCCTCCAAAAAAGGTTTAATAACCAGAATCGACAGAGAACTCAAACATATTAGCAAGAAAAGAACAAGTGATCCCATCTCAGGGTGGGCAAAGGACTTGAAGAGAAAATTCTCTGAAGAAGATAGGTACACGGCCTACAGACACATGAAAAAATGCTCATCATCCTTAATTGACAGAGAAATGCAAATCAAAACTACCTTGAGATATCATCTAATTTCAGTAAGATTAGCCCACATCACAAAATTCCAAAACCAGAGATGTTAGCATGGATGTGGAGAAAAGGGAACACTTCTACATTGCTGGTAGGAATGCAAACTAATACGGTCCTTTTGAAAAAAAAAAATTTTTTTTATTTGTAGAGACAGAGTCTCACTTTGTCATCTTCAGTCGAGTGCTGTGGCGTCACACTGCTCACAGCAACCTCCAACTCCTGGGCTTAGGCGAGTCTCTTGCCTCAGCCTTAATATGGTCCTTTTGGAAAGATGTCTGGAGAATACTTGGAGAGCTAAAAATAGACCTGCTATTCTATCCTATATTTCCTCTACTAGGTATATATCCTGAAGACCAAAAATCACCTTATAACAAAGATATTTGTACTAGAATGTTTACTGAACCCCAATTCATAATTGCTAAGTCATAGAAGAAGCCCAAGTACCCATTGATCCACGAATGGATTAATAAATTGTGGTATATGTACACCATGGAATATTATGCAGCCTTAAAGAAAGATGGAGACTTTACCTCTTTCATGTTTACAAGGATGGAGCTGGAACATATTCTTTTTAGCAAAGTATCTCACGAATGGAACTAAAAGTATCCAATGTATTCAGCTCTACTATGAAAGTGATTTATAGCTTTCATATGAAGGTTACAACCCAATTATAGCCCAAGAATATGGAGAAAGGGGCAAAAAAAGGGAGGGGAGAGAAAGGGGCAAAGGAGGAGGGATTATAACCCAATTATAGCCCAAGAATATGGGGAAAGAGACAAAAATGTGTGGAGGGAGGGTAATTGGTGGGACCACACCTATGGTGCATCTTAGAAGGGTACATGTGAAACTTACTAAATGCAGAATATAAATGTCTTAACACAATAATTAAGAAAATGCCGTGAAGGCTATTAACCAGTTTGATGAAGATATTTCAGATTGCATATGAAAGCAGCCCATTGTACCCCATGATTGCATTAATGTACATAGCTATGATTTAACAAAAAAAAAATTATAAGAAAATTTAAAAAGAAGAATCAAATGGAAGTGACCCTTTCTGCCTTTGTAGACTAATGGCCTGTGTAGACTAATAGCAAACTGCTCATTGTTCTTCAGTGATTATATAACCCTAATGGAAATTAGTTCCTTTAGAAGGAGCCCTTCTAAACTCATTCCCCACCAAAAGATGAGATTTTTGGAGGGGAGATATACCCCCATTCCATTGTTAAAGAAAAGTATTTGTTAATACACCTTTGTACTAGTCACCAAAGTGCAGCATTTAGTATAGTGGCCAAAGGCAGTTTTGAGTGAAACACTGAAAAGGTAACTCATGTCTTTTGGTTTATCAGAAGCACACATAGTCAGAAACAACAACAAGACACTTAGGCATGTGCACAATCTCACAAAACATGGATAGGTACAATACAAGCACCCTTTCTACACTGAGAGCTGAAAAGTACATATAAAATGGAAACGAGGTCAGTGGAACAGAGACAATGTTTTAGTATGACAACAAGGATAAAAGAGTTTCAGTAGCCACGCCATAGGACATTAGCCTTATAGAATGTCAACAGGGTTATGTCCAGAGCAGGTTTCTATGTATCAGCTGAATTTGGAAAGTGCTGAATTAAATGCCATTAAATAGGTCACATTCTCACAGAAGTGCTCACTGTGCTAGTGTACACTACAAATCTCCAGCACAGGCACAACATATGCTTCAGTTCCCAAAAATATATGGTCTGAAGGTTTCACTTCAGAAGATGCTTTTATAGTTGGATCTGATGAAATGACTATGAGAAAAGAGACCAGGAAGAGTTAAGCACACCAAGCAAGTTAGTTCATAGGAACTTACAGAGAGGACCTTCATTTCAACAGGCATCATAGGGGAGCAGAAGAAGAGAGAGGGTAAGGGGAGGAGAAGACAGAGCTGTGCATATCTTTGTAATCAAAGCTGAAGTCAGCTTCACCAAAGGAATACAGGACTGTTAAAGGGTTGGGGAATGGAGGAGGTGGCAGGATGAAGCAGAGACTGGAAGTCCTGGGTGGTTTGCATCCAAACCTCAGTTCTAAACCATATTGCTCTACTGAAATAAAGTCAAGAAGTGAATGTAACATACATATCAGAAATCCAAGTGTGAGATAGTGCATTGCTAAAGGCCCAATTCCTATATCTTGGTATTACCTCTCCAGATCCTTTAGGCCATTTGTCTCTTGTTCCAGCCACTGCTGTGGCTACCAGTGCTGTTTGGGCTCCAACTGGCTCCATGAAGGTATAAACCACCAGCACCTCTCCAAGTTCCATTGATGTTCTGGATTTGGGTGTTGATGCTTCCTGGGGAACTCAGGCTGAGGTAGTATCCCACCTGTTTTTCAAGTTCTGTTTCTTGTTTATTCAGAGTAATTATGACTCGATGAATATTCATTTTATAATAAATCCCCCTGGCGTATCTACTGGAGCCATGATAAACGGTCATATTTTAAAGAGCCCTAAAAGCCATCTAGTAACTTGACAGATATCAAGGCAGGGCACAGAGACACCTAACCAGGGTGGACCACCCCATCAATACTTTGGAAACATATGATTGCCTCATATTTTGTATTCCTATGATTGTTTTCTTTTAGTTATTTTTCTTATAAATTTAGACAGTTCACTTTTGGGAATCCCAATTCAGAAATTTCTCCCCTAACCTAAAATCATTTAACCTATAAGTAGTGACTTTCAGTGTTCTAGGTATAACAATAATTTCACATATTTCAGAATTACAATAGAATGTAATTTTGCTGTAATATTTCATTTCATCCCACAGTCACATATGCTTTCAAACTAGGACAGTGGCAGCATTTGCAGATACTGCGTACATTGTCTGTAATTTAAACATATCATGTATTCCCCAAGAATTCCATTTTGTCTTATCTGATTTCTCTACCCTTCTAATATTGAGAGAAAAGTATAAGATTATTTTACTCTTGAATTTAATAATGGGATAATGACTTAAAACAATAACTAAAATATTTGGAAGATCAACAACAACAACAAAGCAATAGCAGTTTTTTCTAAACATGACTCAAGACGATTGACATTTTAGCAGGCACATGGGTGTTAGGTGCCACATGAGGAGGACCGGGGCTCATTCAGACTAATACGCTGAAGGAATTCTAGCACTGTAGATCTTTTAAAGATGACAAAATGACTACAAGATTATCTCTGTATATAACTAAGGATAACAGTTCTTTTCTATGTGTCCTTGACAAAGTCCTCCAGGTTGCATTTGACGTTCTATTAGTTTTTCTCAATCCCAACAGCTATTAATTTAGCACTGGAAGGGAATTAGGACATGTCCTTGTCTGACACTTGGACTTCCTGACATGTGCTATATGTCCATTTCTAGCAATAGAGTCAGGACTACTGTTGCTGGAGTCCAATGATCTAGGATTTCCAGTCTCTGCCCCGTCATTCATTAGCCCTACATGTCCTTGATTAAACTTCTTAACTTCTCTGTGACTCAGCTAATGGAATGGGGGTCTTGTAACTGACATCGTAAGATCGTTGTGAACTTTAAATGATCTAATGTGTTGTTGTAGACTTCATTGGGGTCCTCATTTATGTACCTCAGATGCTCCTTACTGAGAATATTTCTACACCCTGCCTTTATCCTGGTGGCAGGAGTATTGTTGGCTCATTCCAGAGCAAACAGGACGTGTACAAAGGTAAGGTGTCTGAAAACTATCCCTTATTTGAAACACATCTGAGGCATGGTTTACATATTTTTCAGAGTTCCCATTATAATTGAGCTCCCATTGCCCATGGAAGTCTCTTGCTTGCTGGTCCCTCCTTCATTTTCCTTCCTGACCTCATTTCTTCTTCCCTTACTGGTTTTCCTGACATCTTTTTCAAATAAATTACTTATAAATTACTTACCAAACCCTTGTCTCAGAGTCTACTTCAGACAGAACTAAAAATAAGATATGTGAAAAGCACTTATTATAGTGTCTGGCACATAATAAATGATAATAATTATTAATTCCACAAGACATATTTGATTACTGTGCGGAACAACAAGGAGTTATATTTTTGAAAACTACCCTCATGGTTGCCACATCTGTTACCCTTATTTTTCACTTTCTCTCTCTCTTTTTCCTTAATCATTGTTTAAAATTTTTTTCTTTTCTGAGCAGTATGAGTATGTTCAATAGGCAAATTTGGACAGTGACTTCACACACACCAATTTTTCTGCCTTTTAAAATAAAACTTTCTGATTCATCTTTTGGTCTGGAAGTTAATCTGAAAAATAATAAAAGCAGGACTTTAAATGTATAGGTAAGAAAAATTGTATTAGTTTCTGATAACACTGTAGAAAAGCAAGAGCTCTCTATTTCACCAGAAGGACTCCATTTCCCCTTTTTCACAAACACTGAACATTGATAGTATATTATGATAAATTAACTATAATACCTTTGGAGGCCAAATGTCTCATAGAAAAAGCAATAGTAACATCTTAGGCAAAATGGAAAGCATTACATTCACACCTGTAGCTCATTAATTTTAACCAAGGGTTAGATTTCACAGAAAGCAATTCCTAGGATGGATTGAGTTCTTACATGCATAGTTTTTCTTTAATTATAAGATTGTGCTGAATATTTTCTCTGACCATAGTTGCCCTCAGCAATATCAAAATTAGTGGCCATTACTTCAATTGTTTCTGGGAGACTGGCTGGGAATATTGGACTATTTATTAACAACATTAAAAATTTAGATCAGAAGAAAGGATGCCTCCACTGATGCTCTGTTATCAGTGGAATAAGTGTGATAAATGCACTAATTATTTTATAAAGGAAAGGTTACATATAAATCCAAAATGAGGACTATGTGTATATGCTTGTGTGTTCTTTCATGTCTGTGTTTTGCTTTTGTAGTTGTTCATTTGGTAAGAGTCATCTGTTTACACACAGGTTCTTAAAGCTGAAGAGCTTAATGATGGCTAGGCAGGGTGGCTCAAGTCTGTAATCCCAGTACTTGGAGACAGGAGGGCTGCTTCAGACCAGGAGTCCAAGACTAGCCTGGCAACATAGCACGACCCTGTCTCTAAAGATAGTAATAGTAATAATATAATAACAATCATAATGTTCAATTGAGTCTGGTTCTTACAATTGACCCACTCGTCTCAAATGTAATTCTTTCCAAATTCCAATAACATTATTGCTAAGCTGTAAGAGAAGAGGAAGTTTTTAGCTTCATTTTAGCTTTGAGTCAATTTTCACCTTTCCACACATATTTTTTTTTAATTGAATCATAGCTGTGTACATGTATGCAATCATGGAATACAATGTGCTGGTTCCATATATAATCTGAAATATTTTCATCAAACTGGTCAACATAGTCTTCATGGCATTTTCTTACTTATTGTGTTAAGACCTTATATTCTGCATTTAGTAAGTTTCACCTGTACCCTTCTAAGATGCACCATAGGTGTGATCCCACCAATGACCCTCCCTCCACCTACCCTTCCTATATCCCTTCCCTCCCTTGCCCCTTTTCCCATATTCTTGTGCTATAAATGGGTTATAGCCTTCACATGGAAACTATAAATTAGTTTCATAGTAGGGCTGAGTACATTGGATACTTTTTCTTCCATTCTTGAGATACTTTGCTAAAAATAATATGTTCCAGCTCCATCCTTGTAAACATGTAAGAGGTAAAGTCTCCATCTTTCTTTAAGGCTGCATAGTATTCCATGGTATACATGTACCACAATTAATCCATTCGTGGGTTGATGGGCACTTGGGCTTCTTCCATGACTTAGCAATTATGAATTGGGCTACAATAAACATTTGGTACAAATATCTTCGTTATAATATGCTTTTTGGTCTTCAGGATATATTCCTAGTAGAGGAATTATAGCATCGAATGGCAGGTCTATTTTTAGATCTCTAAGTATTCTCCAAACATCTTTCCAAAAGGAACATATTAGTGTGCATTCCCACCAGCAGTGTAGAAGTGTTCCCTTTTCTCCACATCCACGCCAACATCTCTGGTTTTGAGATTTTGTCATGTGAGCTAATTTTACTGGAGTTAGATGATATCTCAAAGTACTTTTGATTTGCATTTCTCTGTTGATTAAGGATGATGAGCATTTTTTCATGTGTCTGTAGGCCATACACCTGTCCTCTTCAGAAAAGTTTCTCTTCAAGTCCCTTGCCCACCTTGAAATGGGATCACTTGTTCTTTTCTTGCTAATATGTTTAAGTTTTCTATGGATTCTGGTTATTAAACCTTTGTTAGAGGCATAACCTGCAAATATTTTCTCCCATTCTTAGGGCTATCTGCTTGCTCTACTTACCATGTTCTTGGCTGTGAAGAAGCTTTTTATTTTGATCAGGTCCCAGTAGTGTATTTTTGATGCTGTTTCAATTGCCTGGGGAGTCCTTCTCATAAAATATTCACCCAGGCTGATTCCTTCAGGAGTTTTCCCTGCAGTCACTTCTAGTATTTTTATAGTTTCATGTTTTAAGTTTAAATCTTTAATCCTGTGAGAGTCTATCTTAGGTAATGGTGAAAGGTGTGGGTCCAGTTTCAGTCTTCTATAGGTCGCCAGCCAATTCACCCAGCACCATTGTTAAATAGGAAATCTTTTCCCCACTGAATATTTTTAATTGTCTTGTCAAAGATCAAATAGTGGTAAGAAGCTGGGTTCATCTCTTGGTTCTTCATTCTGTTCCATACATCTACCTCTCTGTTTTTGTGCCAGTACCATGATGTTTTTGGTCACTATCAATTTATAGTATAGTCTGAGGTCTGGTAACGTGATTCCTCCTGCTTTGTTTTTATTTCTGAGTAATGTCTTGGCTGTTCGAGGCCTTTACTGATTCCATATAAAATGAAGTATTATTTTTTCGAGATCTTTAAAATATGACAATAGAGCTTTAATAGGGGTTGCATTAAAATTTATATTGCTTTGGGTAGTATGGACATTTTAACAATGTTGGTTCTTCCCAGCAATGAGCATGATATGTTTTTCCATTTGTTAACATCGTCAGCTATTTCTTTTCTTTGAGTTTTGTAGTTCTCTTTATAGAGATCTTTCACATCCTTTGTTAGGTAAACCCCCAAATATTTCATCTTCTTTGGCAATACTGTGAACAGAATAGAGTCCTTGAGTGTTTTTTCAGCTTGGCTGTTGTTGGTATGTATAAAGGCTACAGATTTATGAGTATTGATTTTGTAACCTGAGACACTGCTGTATTCCTTAATCACTTCTATGAGGTTTGTAGTAGAATCCTTGGTGTTTTCCAGATATACAATCATATCATCTGCGAAGAGCAGTGGAGACAATGGGTAACCTTGCCTGGTTCCTGATCTGAGTGGAAATGATTTCAATTTAACTGCATTCAATACACTATTGGCTGTGGGTTTGCTGTAGATGGCTTCTATCAGTTTAAGAAATGTCCCTTCTTACGTGTTCTGATCATGAAGGAATGCTGGATATCATCAAAAGCTTTTTCTGCATCAATTCAAAGAATCATATGTTATTTGTTTTTTAATTTGTTTATGTTTTGAATTATATTTATAGATTTATGTATATTCAACTAGCCTTGAGACCCTGGGGTAAAACCCACTTGGTCATGGTGTATAATTTGTTTGATGTGTTACTGGATTCTGTTTGTTAGAATCTTGTTGAATATTTTTGCATCAATATTCATTAGTGATGTTGGTCTATAGTTTTATTTTGTTGTTGGGTCTTTTCTTGGTTTGGGGATCAAGGTGATGTTTGCTTCATAGAATATGTTGGGTAGTATTCCTTCTTTTTCTGTATTTTGGAAAAAGTTTGAGTAACATAGGTCCTAGTTCCTCTTTAAAGGTTCAGTAGAATCCTGACATGAAGCCATTGGTCCTGGGCTTTTCCTTTTAGGGAGATTTTGTATAGTTGATGTTATTTCAGAACTTGATATAGGCCTTTTCAACATTTCCACTTCATCTGGCTAAGTTGTGGAAGGTGGCGTGCCTCCAAATATTGGTCAATTTCCGTTAGATTTTCATATTTCTGAGAATAAAGTTTTTTGTAATATTCATTTTCCGTTAGATTTTCTTATTTCTGAGAATAAAGTTTTTTGTAATATTCATTAAGGATATTTTGAATTTCTGAGGTGTCTGTTGTTATTTCATCTTTAACATATCTGCTTGATGAAATTAGAGATTTCACTCATTTTTTCCTGGCTAGGTTAGTCAAAGGTTTATCTACTTTTTTGACCTTTTCAAAAAACCAACTCTTTGATTTGTTGATCTGTTGTATAATTCTTTTGTTTTCAATTTCATTTAATTCTGTTCTAATTTTGGTTCTTTCTTTTCTTCTGCTGGGTTTGGGATTGAAATGTTCCTCCTTTTCCAGTTCCTTGAGATGTCCCATTAAGTTGTTAACTTCTTCCTTTTCCGTTCTCTTGAGGAAGACTTGCAGTGCTATAAATTTCCTCTTACTTTGCAGTATCCCAGAGATTCTGATAATTTGTGTCTTCATTGTCATTTTTTTCCAAAAGTTTGGTCATTTCCTTCTTAGTCTCATCTATGACCCATCTATCATTCAGCATACGGTTATTTAGCTTTCATGTTTTTGTATGAGTATGAAGAATCCTGATGTTACTGAGCTCAACTTTTATTCCATGATGGTCCAAGAAGATGCAAGGAATAATTTCTATTCTTTTAAATTTGCTGTGTTTAGACTTATGACCCTAGATGTGATCAATTTTGGAGTATGTTCCATGGGCTGATGAGAAGAATGTGTATTCAGTTTTGTTATGGTGAAACATTCTGTAGATGTATGTTAAATCCAAATGTTGAATGGTTACGTTTAAATCTAAAATTTCTTTCCTTAGATTTAAACACTGCAAAAGGAGTGTTTAAATCTCCGACTACTCTGGAGCTGAATGAAATCAAGTTGCTCATGTCTGTTAGAGTTTCTCATATAATTGAGGGACATTCTGGTTGAGTGCATAAATATTAATAATTGATAGCTGGGCATTGTGGCAGGTGCCTGTAATCCCAGCTGCTCGGGAGGCTGAGGCAAGGGAATCACCTAAGCTCAGGAGTTGGAGGTTGCTGTGAGCTGTGATGCCATGGCATTCTACCGAGGGCGACAAAGTGAAACTCTGTCTCAAAAAAAAAAAAAAAAATTAATACTTGAAATCTCATCATATTGTATATTACCTTTAACAAATATGAAGTGTCCATCCTTACCTTTTCTTACTTTTGTTGGTTTAAAGCCTACTGTATCTGTGAATAAGATTGCATCACCTGCTTTATTCTACTTTCCATTTGCCTGGAATATAGATGACCATCCCTTCACCCTGAGTCTATATTTATCTTTTAAGGTAAGATGAGATTCTTTTACGCAATAGATATCTGGCCTGAGTTTTTGTATCTAGTCAGCTAACCTGTACCTCTTTAGAAGACAATTTAAGCCATTCACATTAATTGAGAATATTGATAAGCCTTGTAGAATTTTGTGTATCGAGTTTTTCGAAAGTCCAGTGGACGTTTTTAATCCTTTAGTCACTGTGGAAGTTGAAATTTGATTAAAAGTTTCTGAGTGAGTTCACTTTTGTGGTGGAGGATTGCGCTGGTCATTATGGAGGATAGGTCTGAGAATATCCTGGAGAGCTAGGTTAGTTATGGCAAATTTCTTCAACATGTGAATGTCAATAAAGTATGTAATTTCTCCATCATAAATGAAGCTCAGTTTAGCTGGATATAGGATCCAGGGTTGAAAGTTATTTCGTTTTAGGTTATTAAAAGTTGATGACCACCCTCTTCTAGCTTGAAAGGTTTCAGCAGAGAGATCTGCAGTTATTCTAATATTCTTCCCCTTGTAGGTTATGGTTTTCTTCTGTCTGGTTGCTTTCAGAATTTTCTCCTTCATGTTAACTTTAGTGAAGTGAATTATGATGTGCCTAGGGGATGTCTTATTCAGGTTAAGTTGTGCTGGAGTTCTAAAACTGTCTGCTATGTGAATTTCAGAATCTCTTGGCATGTCTAGAAATTTCTCTTTCATAATTTCATAAAGAAGAGCCTCTGTGCCTTGTGAAGCCACTTCATCGCCTTCAGGAATCCCTATAAGGTGAATATTAGTTTTCTTTGAATTATCCCAGAGCTGTCTGAGAGAATGATCTGTTTTTGCTTTCCCTTTCTCTTCATCTTTGAGAGTTTGGGAACATTCGAAAGCTTTGTCTTCGGTGTCAGAAATCCTTTCTTCTGCTTGTTTCATTCTGTTACTGAGGGATTCTACTATGTTTCTCAGATCTTTGAGGGCTGCAAATTCTTGTCTCAATGTGTCAAAATCTTTGGTGATTTTGTCTTTGAATTTGTTGTATTCTTGAGATAACTTTTGAAATGCTCCTTGAATTTCTAATTCCAACTTTCCCTCTATTCTGTTGATCTTATTTGCAATCCAAATTCTGAATTCAGTTTCTGACGTCTCAGCCATCCATTTATGAATGGGATCTTCAGTTGTGTCCGCTAACTTGTTTTTTATAGGGGTTGATCTACCTTGGTTATTCATGTTACCAGAGTTTTTCTGCTGATTCCGTCCTGTGATTGTTTTACACCATTTGGCTAGATGAGCAGATAAGGATAAGTTGGGTTGGGGCTCAAGGAGTAGTGATTGGCCAGTAATTTTCCCAAAAGCTGGGACTGGTGTCTGTACCTTTTCTGCTAGAGCTTTGCCAAGGACCCGTACAGTGCTACAGCCTGAGTAACTAGTGACCTTCTTGGTGCGGTGGGGCTAAATGGCTCTGTCTTATTTTCAGCTGATCTCTGTCCTACCCTAGTGAATTTGTTACGCTGGGTTGAAGTCTTAGCTTTGGAGAAATACCAGCAATTAAGTCACCCTGGCCCCCTTAGGCAACAACTAGAAAAAGAAAATGAAACCTTCCTATAACCACACACCCAGGGTACCCCTTTGGATAGTCCTCGGGTGATTGGCCCAGTTCAAGAGGTCCAAATCAATTGTCCCTGTCAGCACGGTCTCAGGTGGGAGAGTTCAAAGGGTCTCCGACAACTAGATAGCAGGGGTCTGCTGGCAGCTCTAGTATTACTTGCTCCAGTGATCCATGAGGTCAGAAGGACCCACCCAGCAAATAAATTAGTCTGGGCAGGTTGATACTTCCTTCTCCACTTTGTACCTCTATCACACCCAGTCATTGGTAACCCCACAGGGCTGTAAGCTACTTCTGTCCAATGAGAAGATGCTCCTGGGGTTTGCGTTTGTCTCTGTGAGATCTGGGAGATCTATGTCTCTTCATCCAGGCCACCACTTCCTGTCACTATCTGGCAGTGGGAGGTGACGCCTGAGAACCTCCGGTGTTTGATGGGGGCTGGGGTGATTCACTCAGTTCCAGCCCTGCCCCTGATTGATGTTGCTGACAGAACAAAACAGCTTCACAGAATTTGTTTCTGTCCTGGCTATATTCCCCAGTGGATCAGATATTGTTGGTGCAACTCAACCCTGTCTGTGCAACCCTGTCTGGCTGCAGTCTGTATTTGGGCGGAGGCGGTTGCACTTGGCTTTCAATTCCAGCTGCTGTCTGCCCCCCTTTGTTTCAGCTATGATCCCTTGAGTGTGTCTGAGGCTCAGGGAAGCAATCCTCTAGGTCAGCCTTGCCCTGGGAGTCTGTTGTCTCTGCGCGTGTATTCTAGTCTCCACACTCTGCCCAGGCCGGTATTGCCTCAGGCATAACCTTTACTCACAAGGCCTGTGGTCCCATCCCAGATCTATTCCACCAATGGCTGACACCAGAGAAGATGCCCATCTTCCTCTGGTTGCCCAGAGAGACTGGGAGTGTCCTTTCAAAATATCCCCAAGGGTGTGCGTTCTATTGTTCCCAGTGCTGCAACTGCTGCTCTGTGTCTCAGGGCACTGCCACTCCTGTAAGGTTCCTTCTTGACCATCCTCTCCTTTCTCCCATGCTGGAGAATCAGCACAGATCAGCACCAGCCCATGCCCAATCCACACCCCTCAAGAAAATGCCCAAGAATTTGGACTCCATGGGGCACAGGCTTCCAGACCTCAGGGTGAGAGTGAAGGGGTGTGCTGGGAGTTCAGAATTGCAGGTAGAGAATATATACAGTTTTATACAGTTTTATGCCTGGCAGGAGAGTGCCATGGCACCCTAGTAGGGGGAGGAGGTCCTGGTTTTAGAGGGTCTCTCTCATGGGATAAACTGGGATGATATTTGAACTCTGCTTGCTTGTTTGTATGGAGTGTACTACAAGCCATTCTCGTGGGGGAGGGGGCTCCCATCTGCTTGGCAATGGATTTTGTACCACTTTTTTGTATCCTTGAGGTCCCATCTCACCTCAGCAGGGTTGATGTGCACTCTTCAATCTTTTCTCTTGGCTCAGACCCAAATCACTGGTTTTTTTGCTAAACTTCTGTCCTTTACCTCTCCTTCTGGACAGGAGCCTCCGTGGAAAACTGGCTCCTGTCGGCCATCTTGCCTCTGCCCTTTCCACACATATTTTAATATTCCTTTCCTTTGTCTTTTCAGTTAGTGATGCAGTATTTCTATGAGTTACTTTTCAGGGATATATGTAAATGCAGCCATATTGTTGATAGAGTGACATAATGATCAAATAGAAATGAATGCCCTGTGATTAATCAATAAAATTCTATAAGCCTGCCTTCACTCAAAATTGTTGTGGTTGAACATTTAAGCTATGAGTTAATGGGCTTTCTATAGAATGATAGCAACAGTCCTTAACCCAAAACTCTATAATATCTTTTTATTTTCAGAGAAGCCATTTGCCACTGTGATTTATTACATATGGGTGATTCTCACTTCCTGGAAACAAAGTTGAAAGAAAGAGTTTTAGGGTTCTCTACCTTCTTTTATAGCTCTGGAAATCAGGGCCCTGAGTATTTATGAAACTTTCCCAAAGTCACACAGCTCAAAGAGAAGAATGAAAATGGAAGCCTCTTCTCCCATAGACAATCCATTTCTCTTTAATCTGCCTTTTCCAACAGTGTTCTGTGGTGTTTGGCCATGGACTGAGAGGGTACCTACCTTCATCTGGCATGGTGCAGGATGATCTTGGAGATCATGAAAGACTGAAGATCTCTTTTCTCTGCCCCATTTTGAGAAGAACATTGAGTCCTGAGATTTGGGATGGCAAAGAAATTCATCCAGCCAATTTGTGATCTCATTACAGGCATTTTAACTTTAAAGGGCGAGGACTAACACTGCTTTTAAAGCACAAGCTGAATTTGTTTCCTCATCCAAGCTAAGAAATAACTCATGACACCGTATAAAATAGCTATGCATTTCCATCTGGCACCAGTAGTAGTATCCTACTTCATTTGTACGTTTTCCTTTCTCTAGGATATATGTTAGCTAGTTTATTTATATAATCCTTGCCAAAATTGGCAATGCATGTTGGCTAAACTATACCTTAAGGCGAAAACAATTTTTGTATTTTATTATAATATCTTTAGCAGCCCTTTACAGAGGTTGTGAATAAAATGTGTGTATCAGGGTTGATGCTGCAAAAATTGCCTGCCACGGAATTTGGCTTCAGCTCACTGACTGTTGAAGTTGACATGGGAGGTGTCATTATGGTGGGGGTTATGTCATTGTCATCAGATTATTTTCTAGTACTCTTGGGACAGAATTTTGGAGTCCCATCTTGAAAATTGCTATGTTTCTACTCTATTTGTGGGGAGTGGTTTCTCTGTACTGTATTTATTAGTTTCTTTGTTTCCTAGGCTATAGGTAATAATTAAAATGTACTCAGTTGTCTTCTACTTAATAGACCTCATTTCTGTCTCACATGGCTGGTCACATACGCATGATGACATGTATGTAATATCACACTGTCTCTCATACCCATGCACACACAGACCCACACAGTCTCATAACTGGGGGAATGGATACTGTTCTTGCCATATTCTTATTGCAGACATTTGTGCCTTATTTTACATTTTTCAATGTATTAGCCTTATGAATTTTTAAATTAATGTACTAAAGGGCATTTACATAATTTTGAATATGTTGATTCAAAAATCATTTAAAAATATAATCTAATAAGTTACAGTGCCTCATTCAATGATTTAACATAGCATCCATTTCTATCCCTTATTCATTAATTGAAGCCCTTTAATTCTGCCTTCCACTCCTGGCAATTGGAGCTTATTTGGTAGTTGTTATAGCCACTTTAGACAAGTAAATAAAAATCAGATGAAAAACCTCAGCAACAGCTGGAAATAAACCAATAGTTTGTATTTGGGTTTGTCAGAATGAAATACTGCAGGGCTATGTGTGGAAAAATACCCTCCTGAACTGCTACACACTGTGAGAAAAGATTACATATCTCAGGGGTCTTGGCCTTCTAATTAGTAGGGGTTTTCTTAGTCCATGAAGAGTGCCACCTGTGTAGCTGGGCAACAATATAAAATAATTAAATCGTTATTGCAAGGGTAATAGTATATGTCTTTCTGGTTTCACTGTGATAAGAAAACCTTAAATCAGAAATACATTAAATGTAGAACAACATAAAAATACTCTTTGAGAGGCTTATTCTTGTGTTATTTTAAAATTTCCTTCACTAATATTTAGTTCAAGTACACGATAATTCTATGGAATTGCCTGTCTTTATCAGACCACCCAAGGAAGAACGATGCTTTGCCGATAAGTAAAGCTTGGTCTGTAACAACTTGATTCTGACTTTTAAGTCACACTCATTTTGGTGAGCAGATGTCCTCTGAAATGACTGAGGGGCTTAGTGTACTGAGCTTATTTCTTTACTTTTCCAAGAAAGTATGAACATAGTTCAAATGAAAAGGACTTAAGATTGTAAGAACCTGTTAATTTAAATAACATGTTTGTAGTAATTATGTTTCAGGATAACCTTATTTATTTATTTTAATTTTAATTTTTTTTTTTTTTTTGTAGAGACAGAATCTCCCTTTATCACCCTTGGTAGAGTGCCGTGATGTCACACAGCTCACAGCAACCTCTAACTCCTGGGCTTAGGCGATTCCCTTGCCTTAGCCTCCCGAGTAGCTGGGACTACAGGCACCCGCCACAATGCCTGGCTATAGGTTAACCTTATTTAAAGCAAATTATCTGTTTATACACTTGTTTTCAATAAGAAGTTTCACTTCTTAACATGATGAGAAAGAATGATTAAGTTTTGGAAATCTTATACATCTATTATCTATTTCAATTATAATTTTGCCAACTGCCTATGTTCATACTCTGATTAATTGTTCTTTTCTTCGGAGTTATACTCACTGTGGAAAAAACAGGTAAAACCGTAGCCCTGAAAATTTTCTGGAGACAGATAACTTGATCTCAGAAACTTAAATCATCTTAATACTTCCTGAAATAAGACCAGGAAATGGAGGAAGAAGAGAGAGATATTTCTTTATTTTCCCTAATTTTATTTCTTCTTTTAGCAGAACTGTACTCTTAAAAATAGGAGTCAGAGCCTTTGACCTACTGCTGACTTTATCTCTTACTTGAGGAATTAAATACAACCTAAGCCCAGGACTATTTATTTCTTCCTTTAAAACTGGGCATAATACCTTTTGCCTATATTCATTAAATCTATGCTTCAAGAATATCTTAAAACGATGATTTGGGGACATTAGCATGATCAGAATAACCTGCGGGGCTTCTCAAAATCCAAATCGCTGGATCCCGCCTCCAGAGTTTCTGATTCAGTAGGTCTGGGAGATACTGTTGTTACCAGTTTCTGAGAATACACTCTGAGAACCAAAGCCTTGGCACAACCAGCCCCTTCCATAAGAGAATGATAAGAAAATATACCACATGTTAAGAGGCGTTATCTCTTGGATTATGAGAGTATCCGTAGTTTTGTATTTACTCTTTTCTCTATTGTACACATTTTTATAAGTTATATATAATACACATAGGAACGGGAAAAAATAATGTACATTTTTAGAAGAATACTTGTTGAACTATTAAGTCATTTATCTTTATTGAAATTTCCCTTCTGATGTCTTGTAGCAATATACTAATGTCAGTTCTTTTCACTTACCCAGTAGGCATTCTTTTCTGTGTCTTCCATCCAAAGTAGCTTCCACTCAGCACCACCAGACAGTGGCTTGGTTCCTATTATAGTGCAGCCCCAGCTGTGCCACTCTAGTTGTGGGAGTGTATTCATTTTTGACAAATTTGCCTCACTCAGTGGTACTTAAAATATATATCAAACAAAATAATATAAAACCAAGTGAAATATGCCATTGAAAGACAGCCACTTCTTTTGGTGCTTCTGTTCTAATAACCTTCTCCTAGACACTTTTGTTTTTAATTTTTATCTCAGAATTTTTTAAAATAAACTAACATCCTAAAAAAAACCCTTTGAAATGTCTTACATTCTTTTATTTATGACTCTTATAGGCATGTGAGGGTAGGGAGCTTGGTTAGAGAGAATAAAGGTTGTAACCTGCTCTGTCTGTTGAGACAGTGATTTTAATTACATTTAATTCCCATTCACTCTGTACGTTACTTGATCTACTCATTGGTTTAAAAGCATATTGATAAATACAGCCATGGCTTAACCTCCTGCCCTTCAACTTGTCTCGAATTGCATCCAGGCTTAAGTGAGTTTGCCACATTTATATGTCATACTTTGTTACTGAGGAGAAGGTATTGAGATCTGTGCTAGATAGTGGAGCCTATGTTTTTCTACAGAAAAGTTCATATTTCATTATGAAAATAAATATTAAAAAAAAAACTTGTTACTAAAAGTTTTCAAGATGCTGATTAATAATCAAACTGTAAGTAGTGGCTTGAAAAACCCCAATGTAGCCAATCTTCTCACAATAATGTTAATGATCTTCTCCTTCATAAATGCTTTAAAAGGTTCCAGTAAATATTTTTCTAGTGACAATTAACTTATTTGTTAATGTAGTAAGTAATCTCCAAAATTCATATTGTATATGACACAATTTAGGCATACATACATAATTTCATCCAGTTGGGATTGAGAGCACAACTTTAAATATACACTTAAAGATATTTTTTCTTCAGAAACCAGGATATAATAGGAATATAAAATATGTTACATTAATGAATTTGTGAATTCAAGCAGTAAAAGCAAATTTATACTCAATCCTTTCAAAAACATGTTTTTCTTCCTTTCTATGTTTTGATAAGTTGCTTCCAAGTGACATACAAATGCCTACTTTTACTGATCAGCAATAGCAGAATGGGAGGTTACCAAATCTAGTGGCCAAGAAGTTTACAAAGTATATTGTAAAAAAGAAGCAATTGTGAGAAATAGTCACTGCAATAGGGAATCTTCTTCCACAGATCATTGAACTCCATGGCAGCTTTAAATACAGTGATGTTGGGTTGGATTCTGGTCCAGATGCAAAAAGGGACATTGCTGAGACAATTGACAAAATTCTAATAAGATGATAGCATTGCACTAATGTCGATTTCCTGACTCACAAGTAGCAAGGTAGTTGTGGGGCAAGTGTCCTTGCTTTGGGGAAATACAGAGTAGAGCCTTGAGGGTGATAGGATCTTCCTTAGATCTGCACCCTGCTTTCACACCGTCCAGAAAGACTTTTAGTGAGAAAATGAGAATATGTTTGTGTCTGTCTGACTATCTATTTATAGTGGGGATATAATGTTAACAATTGAGAAATCTGTATTAAGGAGATGCGGAGCTAAGACAGATTCTTTGTACTGGCTTTGCAAATTTTCTCTAAGTTTGAAATTGTTTTAAAAATAAATTTCATGAAAATATCATACAATATGTAGTTATACCCTAATTGTTGCCGTGTTTCTCAGTTCTGTTATATCAGAGATTTTCGTTTGATCTTATGGCAATTACTTTTATAGTTAATTTGCACAAACTCTAGGTCATATAATATTCTGAGTAGACAGTTTCATTTTGGCTTTGAATAAAGAAAACATTAGGATTGTTGTTCCTACCTCTTTGTGTTTTATGACCATTAACAGAAAATATTGATTTCTACTTTTTTCCAACAAATTGATTTTATTTTCCATAACTCTTCTTGGTGTATAGTTCTAGAATGTGTATTACAATTTCAAGATCTAATTAAAGCATGTGTATGCACACACATATATAGCATTGTCTTTTTTTCACTGTCTAGCAACATATTTTTAATTTTGAAATTCTTTTTGTCCATTAATTGTTAAGGGTGAGAACTAGATGATTGTTGGTTTCACAAAAATTACAATGGACGGAAAAGAAAACATTGTATTTTCTCACATGTGCATCAGATACCAGGATTCTGGCTCATAAATCAGGAAGAGGACAAAAAGATACAACTGCAGTCTTTCCTAGTTCCACTGGTACAGCCAAAATCCTGACATTCAGGCATATTTACAAGACCCATGTTTCCGTGAGCCCTTATGTGCTTTGAGTGGGCTGAAAAGAATGTGAAATAATTTCACATGGCAACTTTTTCAGAGGCTGGGTGAAGAACATGGTATTCTCTTTGAAGGAGAAAATAATTTTTGCTTGTAATAATAATCATTGCTTTGTCCTTTTGATTAGGCATGTAATAACAGAAGATTTATATTGGAACAAATGTAGACCGTTATCAGCGCATACTAGTTTTGGGGACAAAATCTATGCCACTACAGCAGAGCTCTAATACCTGCAAGAGGCATCTTTGTGACTTGGGACCAAGGCCAGCTCTTGACACCTTATGTTCCCTTTGAAACTAACGCCAGTGCATGGAGTACTTCTAATATTAGATAAAATAATAAAACTAATGATAATTGCACCACCCACCATTTAATGAGCATCTTGCAAGCCCTAACTCCCTTATTTTTTTGATCCAAGCTAGTCTTAAAAAACCATTCTTAAGGATAAGAAATATTATTTATATTTTCCAAATAATGAAACTCGGTCTTAAAAGAGTGAAGCAGCTTGTGGAGCACTGCAGATAGTAGTGACAGACCAGAAATCTGCTCATTCTATCTGAGTCTGGAACCTGGGGCTTTTTCACAAAACCTGCCCAGTGAAAGAGAGAAAACATAATTTATAGCTTTCACATGAAAGCTATAACCCAATTATAGCACAAAAATACGGGGAAAGGGGCAAGGGAGAGGAGGGGGGGGAGGAGGCTGAGTAGAGGGAGGGTAATTGGTGGGTCCACACCCACGCTACATCTTAGAAGGGTATATGTGAAACTTACTAAATGCATAATATAAATGTCTGAACACAATAACTAAGAAAATGCCATGAAGGCTATGTTAACCCGTTTGATGAAAATATTTCAAATTGTATATAAAACCAGCACACTGTACCCTAGGATTGCATTAATGTACACAGCTATGATTTAATAAATAAATAAATAAAAGATGGTAGTTTTTCTGGGGCATGTAGAGTGGAGAAACACTGACTATCCTCTAATATACAAGGTCGAACAGTTAAGTTCATGAACTCACCCTAGAAAAAGTGCTATATACCTCATAGCTGAATATTGAGGTATTCAATAGCGGTGGCCTTGGAAGAACCCCCCTTGGAAAGTTGTGTAGTGACTCCAGCACCTCGTCCACCCTTCCAAGAATTTTTTCTAGAATGAGTTTGCAAACTTTCTTATACATCAGTAGCTCTGATGGCCATTCCAGATAAAGAATTCTGAATCTGGTTTGAAGGGTGGACTGGCCATTGCCATTGGTGCACAGCATCCCAAGGGAGCACTGTGAAGGTGACTGTAGTGACACTCACCAGTGAGGGACGTAGCACGTTTACTGGGATGAGATCGTGAACTTAACTGGCTGACCCTGTATGTGACTGATGTAATTCTCTTAAAGGTTGTATGTTAGTTTTATTTCTATTTACAGTGCTAAGTGGCTTAGGGAGTCTTTGTTAAAAGAGTGACTAAATTATGGAATTGAAGAGTAACTTACTGAACAGTACTTTAGTGATGTTAGTGACTAGAATTAACTGGTTAAAGAGTCAGAGAGCAATTATCACTTAAGACTTCAAGAGCAGGTTTATTTTATTTTATTTTATTATTTTTTTAAAGCCTCAGTGTGAATAAGAGAAGGGATAAAATAGAAAGGTTTACAAAGAATTAGCGATCAATTTTTAAAAAAATACTAAGCCCTGACCTAATGAATTACATTTTAAAGCATTACTTTCATAAAGAAATAGACACACAAAAGCAGTAAATATCCCCTTTTTTTCTTCATTGTTTCCAACTATATTCTTTGCTCTTTCCTCTACCTGGAAATGCCTAGATCCCACATACACTATGCCTGGTGACTTAAGTCACATGGTTTTTCTATTAATTGTCAAGCCACTCTTACCTAATTTCAATCATACTAGAATAATATTTATGCTCCTGAATTAGTGTATTAGAATTTTTTTTCTCAATCCATCTCATTCTTTGAACTTCATTTTCTACCATGGATACTGGGAGGGGGTCACCAAATTCTCCAGGGGCAGTTCTGTCTCCCCCCTTCAAAAGCACTTCCATTTACCTTCTCCCAGGTATATGAAGTATTATGTTCCATAGGAATTTGGGGCCACCATTTTCTTCAGCCTCCTGGTAATAAACAATTTTTCTTTCATCAGTTCTAATATTCATTTTCAACAGAAACTATCAAGATTGCCATTATACTATTTGCTAATACGTGGCATGCCCCGTGTAAATATTCATTTTTAAGAATATCTGGATTCCTTTTCTTTAGGGCCCAACTTAAAGCAGGCCATGAGGTATGATTTTCAACCTTTTGCTTCTACCATTAAGAGAAAGGCACCAAATTGCTTTGGTATGAGTAGGAAAGCAGTCATATCCCAAACTGTGTTCATATTAAGTTCTGGTTTTGTAGAACTTACAACAAGGTAACAGCACCAAATAATAACTTTCTCCAGATACTTTTATTACACAGTATGTTAAATTCTTTATTACCTAGGAAGAAACACTGCTTTATGAAAATAGTCACTATTTAAATAGTACACATTTCAGAATGAATTTTCAAAAACAATCTTAGCGGAAAAGTTTACAAAGAGTTGGCGGCGTTCTGTGCCCCTTTGATTTCAGGGCAGCAGAGCCTAGGATAAATTGTCCTCTCCATCCTTACGTTCCCTTCAAAAGCACTGAGTGATTTTACACTATTTTAAAACAACATCTTATGTTTCCAGATTTGCTTCATTTGGAAATTTAAGAGCACTGGAATATTTTAAATGCATATTTTGTTAAGAAAAAGATCCCATGCAAGTGACGCAGCTAAGTTTAAACACTGTATTGTTTATGTCCCGACCATGTGACTTTTTGAGTCCTCTTTCTTATCATTTCACTTCTGGAGATGTCATGTGATGTACCAGATGTGAATTACCAAAGTTGTTTAGATGGCAGAGGGATAAAATGTTTTCCTAATGGGTTCTTTAAGAATTGTAGCTGTGGCGGCTGGATTGCTCTTGTTTCATCCTGACAGAAATGGTGGATTTAATAGGTTCCCCAGAGCTTTTTTATCACATTATAACTCTTTCTGTGATGGTCAGTTCTGGGTCTACATTATGTGACCTGACTTTCAGTTTGTTTGAACTGTGGTCAGGCTGCTCAGGAACTGAAGGCTACTAGACAGTTCTGTTGTTTTCCAATTGGGAAAACAATATTCCTGTCTGACAAGGTTCAGAATTGTGCTCTTTGTAGCAAAACTGAAGCAGACTATAAAACCTAGAAGAATCTTTCCCTGCTCAAAGTCAAGTCATAGGGCTGGAATGCCTTATCATAATGTAAATCTGTGTTGCCTTGCATCACAGTAACAGCTTGTCTATCTCTTGCAATCATTCATTCCCTGAGGTTGAAACTGTTATCACATCCCTAGCGCTCCCTTCTCAGTCAGCACTCCTGCAGAAATCACAATGTCTCCTAAATGTTCTCCCCAGATCTAGTATATGGTATTTAAATTAAGGAAGCTCAGACGTGTCTTGAAAGGAACTGAAGTATCGCATCTAGTCTCGCCAATCCACTGATTAAAATTCTTGCCAAGTGTTACTTTATGCACAGCGTCCTTATTTTGGCTGTAAATTTCATTGCATATTTTTCTAGGATGAGAAAGTTTGTGTTTTTTATTTCATAAGCCCACATAATAAACACAGCTTTCTTCAAAACCGTTTGAGGTGTTGGATGCGTGTGCTGTGTTAAACACTGCGCTCCTTTGTGGAAGAAATCACACGTGGCTCATTTAAACATCTCACACAAGCATTGTAGATGGGGCAAAATGGTTCCACTGGGAAGAAAGAAAATAGACATTTCGATGAGCTGCAGGATTATCCAAGACATGGCTTTATCCTCTGTGAAATCTCTTTCTATGAACTTCAAGAATGAACAAAACTTTCTTTATTGGCACAGAGAACACCCCCTTCCCGCCTTTCTGACAGCCACTGCAACTTGTGCTGCCCAAGTATTTTCAACTTTTAATAGGTGAGTATATGAATTGAAAGCCCTTGCTCAATAAACCCTTATCTACCGTAGAACATTGTGTAGTGCTCACTCAGCTATCATTCTGCGGGAAAAAGCCCAATGTCTCAGAGAGGGAACAAACAGGTTCAGAAGGAGATTTGTCTAGAAGAGGTCATGAAACAGTGCTTTGCCCTTGGTGACTGGGTCTGGATTTGGAAGAAGGGGAAGCAAATGGAATTATTTGCTCCATTTACTTCTGGAAATGTATTTTGCTTGAGCAGCAGCCTTGCAGAAGCCCTTCTGAGGGCTTGAAGGTTCAGCTTCTACTGACATTCAAATAGCACAGGCCGGGTACCAGGACTGAATTTGGGGTTGTCTGAGGACAGGACCCTCCTCTGGGTTCCAGTAGGAAAAATGCTACTTTCTTTCTCTAAAATAGAAATTCTTACTTTATTTTTTTCTTTAGAAGAAACATAACCTATTAATGTAGAAATATTTTGAATGAGTACATGGCCGTGCAACTTTAGTTGTAAAAATCACATGTGGTACTATTCATTTTTTTTTTTTTTTTCAGTTTTTGGCTGGGGCCAGGTTTGAACCCATCACCTCTGGTATATGGGGCTGGCACCCTGCTCCTTGAGCCACAGGTACCGCCCAGTACTATTCATTCTTTCTCCTATCAGTTTTTGTCAAAATTATTTTTAAATGCTAAATTTTAGATTGATAATGTGGTGCTTTTTTTTTTGACTGTTTCAAAATTTTTTTCTAATACATTTCCATGAAGATTTGGAAGTTTTAAGGGCAAAATCTTCATCTATATAGGCACTTAATTTTTTTACTTGAAAGAAATAAAATTTCATCAAAATTATAAACTGCTATGAGTACTATTAGATAACTTTTGCCTATGAGAAGAAAACATTCAAGTTATGAAATAAGTAGCAGTTTTCTAAAAATTAATATTTATTAAGTGAAACCCAACTTTTAAAATAAAAAAGTAACTCAAAAAGAAAGAATGATTTTGTTGGTTGACAAAATAATGAAAATATTTCTGCTCCTGAGTTTTTTCATCATGTAAGATTATCCCCAAAAGAGTTGATGTGTGGATTGGGGCGATAAATGTCATGTTCATTTGTGTGTTGTGGAGTAGAGGTTCCTTTTCCAGAGTTACAGATACACTGTCATTAATCCTTTCTTTTTTCTTTTTTTTTTTTTTTTTTTTTGAGACAGAGCCTCAAGCTGTCACCCTGCTAGAGTGCTGTGGCATCACAGCTCACAGCAACCTCCAATTCCTGGGCTCAAGCGAGTCTCCTGCCTCTGCCCCCCAAGCAGCTGGGACCGCAGGTGCCCGCCACAACACCCGGCCAGTTTTTGGTTGCAGCCGTCATGGTTGTTTGGCAGGCCCGGGCTGGATTCGAACCTGCCAACTCAGGTGTACGTGGCTGGTGTCCCAGCCTGTTGAGCCACAGATGCCGAGCCCATTACTCCTTTTAAAACTATAGAAAACACAGTGGCTGGCAAAAGGTTTACCAAAACAGATTCTCTTTCGTATGTGTCCAGATTTTATATTTTGATCATTGCTTTTTATCATTTTCCTTTAGATATTCAGGGGAAAGTTCAGGGAGATTTCTTTTCTTTTTTTTTTTTTTTTCTCTTAAAGATTCTTAATCCTTTATCACCTCACTTCGTATTTCCTAGAGGAGATGGGCCTATGAGTCATACAGTGACATATTTACTTCTCTGTAGAAAGAAAATGAAGAGAGGAAATTCCAAAACATGTTTGAAGTTCAAAAGATAACTTCCTCGAGGAAAGACGGCCTTTCTCTATAGATCTCAGTCTCTGATAAAGCAAATGAAGTTGTCTCAGAGGCACCTGTTAGTATTGACCTATGTCATCCCAGTTCTGAACTTGTGTTCCCAGGCCATTGAGAAATTTCTGGTAGGAAGGGAATTATTCAGTTGGTTCATTTCTTATTTCTTGGAAAGAGAAGATCTCCCCTTCTCCCCCACATTTTGGTTTGACCTGGGGTCTATTAAGGAGACTTCTACAGAAACAAAGGCACAGCGTCTGGCTTTCACCTTGGTGAAGCCTCATGCTAGAAGCAGGTCTGTTATGAGTGCTCTGAGGACACAGCTATTATTTCTTTTTTACTAAAGGTCAAAATTTCCATTACTTCTCAGACCCTATTAACAACAGGTTTGAAGATTATTTTGAAGAATTGTTCTTTCCAAGGATATAGTATTAGGAACTGCCTTTTCAAACTTCTTGAGGAGGGTTTCACCTAGATGAAGGAATAAGAATGTCCTTGAATTTCTCCTCAAGTAAATTTGGTATTTTTTTTAAAGCGATGTGTAACTGAGCTTTTAAGGAACATCTAAGAATGCCAGCGATATCCTCAGTTTCATAGCATCTTACAGCTCTGTTTCACCAGCTAATATATTCTCTGCCTTAAAATCTCTGTCATCTGTGAAGGCAAATTTTCTCCTCATTCAGACTGTCTCTGTGGACTACCAGAAAATTTTGATCCTCATTCTCTTCTCTGGATTCTTTAGTAGCATCTACCTTGAGTAAATCCAGCCTGATGGTTGATAGAAATATCTCTCCCTGGTAAGAGTTGATGAAATACAAGCAATCTCAAGATTACCTGGCCACAAGCCTGGGATATTCTAGATTTCTCCAGCTGCCATTTCTTCTTAGTGATGTAGTCAGCCTTGCCCATTCTCTTTAAAGTGTTTTGTCAACTTTGAATTTCCTGGTAATTAATACTTCTGTAATGGCCAAAGAAAAGTTTCTTATCTATAACTTCAAATAATATGTTTCAGATACATCAAAATGTATGTCTACAACATTTAGAAATGGCATTAGGCTCCAAGCTATAGAAACCCCATCCCCCCTCCTTCTAGGGATGTAAATACAACATAAGCTCATGTCTTCAGGGTAAAATGTTTTCTCCCATTGAATGAGCAGTTCAAGATTAATGTGACACCTTCATCCATGATGTCAGAGATTCAGATTCCTCCCAGCTGTTCCTCCTATTAACCCACCATGTGTTAGTCTTATGCAGGAAGCTGGATGAATAGGAAATGAAAATAATAATAAACAATAATAAATAAGTGAACAAAAATACCTGCTGTGGAGGTGAGCCCTCTGTTACAACTTTGCCTGAAGCCCACTTAAGTACAGCGACTTCCATCTAAATTGGTCACTTGTTTCTTTTTTACCTATGAAACTGCTAAGTGTAGATTTTAACTTGGGCATATAACTATCCCAGTGAATATAGGAATTATGTTAGTAGGGTAAATGAGAATTGATAATGGGTAGGCAACCATCAGTCTGTGTCATAATAATATTTTCTTTGGTTGAGAGTTTTTTTAAAGGGGGATCATGGATATATGGAAGGTCTAAGTCTTAAAATTTTGTTTACTGTGAAATTAGCATTGGTTTAATATATTTTAAATATATCTTAATGCCAATCTGAGTAAGATTTTAATCCATTTGACTTTCTTATCCTCAAACCTAATGGTGATATATACAGGGTGTCCATAAATTCATGTGCAATTTGCTATGTTAAACTATTTTTAATTGCACATGAACTTTATTGTAAATATTTCTGAGAAACATTCTTTTTTCCCCCTATTTGGGATTCAAGATCAATAAAAGAAACAAAAGTCAGTCTTTCTTGAGTATCAGCACATTGGTTAGGTCTTAGAGTCCGGAAGGAAGAAGCTTCTTCTTCTTTTTTTTTTTTTTTTTTTTTAAGATTAGTCTCTAAATTTTTGGATTGGGGTGGAAATTTAGGTGTGTGATCTATAACTAAAAACTGCTCCAGGTTTCTGAGCTACGGAGTATATAAATGTTTATTTGATTACATTTATCTTCTCTTGGGATTGTGGCCCAAATCTCATCTTCAAATTGACCAGTAAGATCAGGAGGTTTGTAATGGAAGTTAATGTTGAAGTCAGCCCAAGGCAGTCTCAAATAGCTAAACCAAATGCCTCAAATCTGTGAAGCTTCAAGATGTGGATCTCCTTGTCACTGTATTGTAGTTTCTTGAAGATATTTCTTCTCCCCCCCACCCCAAAGGGAATACTAATGCTTTTCAGTGCCTGGTACATAAATCTTTCATGCAAGATATAGGTGACCTCTAATGGAGTCAGCTTTTCACCTGATTACTGCAGCTGTATTGTTTGTCTGCCCCAAGGGTATGGGGAAGCTACTTAGCCTTATTCTTTTGTGTCTTCACTTGAGAGTGGATTATTGTTTTGTATTTTTTTCTGACGATGATGATGTTGATGATGTATATCTGTGTAACAAATCACCTCCAAAGTTTAATGGCTTAAAACAACAACTATTTAATTCATAATTCTATAGGTTCACCATAAAGCTGGACAGTTCTTTTTGTCTTTGCTAGGCTCACTCACATGTCTGGTCACTTTCCAGGAAAGCCGAGTGCTGGCTAGTCTGGGATGGCCTCCGCGGAGGTAGCTTCTCTCTGTTCCAGATAGTCTCTTATCCTTCAGCAAGCTGACCCGGGGTTGTTTGCATGGGAGCTGGTCAGGGTTCCAAGAGAATGAACAGAAGTTTGAAAATCCTTTTGAAGCTTAGGAGGAGAACTGGCACAGAATCACTTCTGCCTTATTCTATTGGCCAAAGCAATTCACAAGGTCAGCCTAGATCCAAAAAGTTGGGAAGTAGATTCCATCTCTTATCAGGAGGAGCTGCAGAATCACATTGACAAGAGCATGGATACAAAGAAGGAAATAATTGCTGCAATTTTTTATGAAGTATCTATCACACTAGTGTTTATTGAGTGCTTATCTAGGCTCTGTAGAAGTTAAGCACAGTTACCTTTTTTTTTTTGAGACAGAGTCTCACTATGTAGCCCTTGGTAGAGTGCTGTGACTTTATAGCTCACAGCAACCTCAAACTCTTGGGCTTAAGAGATTCTCTTGCCTTAGTCTCCTGAGTAGCTGGGACTACAGGCACCTGCCACAATGCCCAACTATTTTTTGGTTGCAGTTGTCATTGTTGTTTAGTAGGCCAGGGCCGGGCCGAACCTGCCAGCTTTGGTGTATGTGGCTGGTGCCCTACTCACTGAGCTATGGGCGCCAAGCCAGCACGTGTTATCTTATTCAGTTCTTATAAGAACCAGCAAGTTAGGTACTTATACAGGGTGGCTGTAAAGTTCATGTTTAATTGCAGCACAAATTTTTTGAGTAGGTACTTACAGGTATGTGTATGTTTGCTAAATTATACACAAGTACTACTCTCAGTCTGTATGTTAAATATTTTAACTTCATTCTTACCTTTTAAGATAAAAATTATAAATGTCAATAAAAGTTTGAATATATTTTTTCCGTCCCCTATATGAGTGCCTTAATATGGCCTCACTCTGGAGACCATGCACCAAGGATCTCCTATGCCCAAGGTATTTTGTGATTATTGTATTTCTCTATGAGAGAAGCAGTGTTTAATCAAAATCCTACTTGCTACTAGAGTTCAGTTCTAATTCCAGTTAATATTGGCAGCTTTAAATGCAAATTGTTAAGGACAGTGGCTCTTTGGATATTTGATTAGGACTTATCGGGGAACGTGAGGGCAAGGCTCTAATTAATTTAGAGAGGATTTCTAATTTACAAAAGTCACAACCCATAGTTTTGTTTTTCCAGTGAATACTCAGATCAACTGAATATTCACCACAGTCTCAATTGCTCACTGCTCTTTAGAGCTTTGTCAAAATAACAAGATGGCATGAAGGAATAGTTCTTAAAGTTTTCAGTTGGCATTTTTCATCTGTGTTATCTCTAGAGATTATTAAACAAAGACTGGGGGCCTATTACCAGATGGATAGATTTTATAGATTTGAGGCTGGGTGTAGAAATCTGCATTTTAATCAGGCTCCCAGGTGATATTGACCACACTTTGAAGCCATAAAGTCTAACTTTGTATCTAGCTCGTCATAGGTGAGTAATCTTTGACAAATCACTTATTTGTCTACTTATTGAGTTTCTCCAACTATAAAATGGGAAAGGCAATAAGAGCCAAAAACACCCTGTAAACTTGTTTTGAGAATTAAATAGGTAGTAATTTTGTCAAAGGGCTTTATAAAATCTAACACATTAACGTGTGACACATTACCAAAAGGTTCATTCTCTGTGCTAAGAAATTCTATATATTGTAGGTTACTTTTAATTCCAATGAAAACATGGTTCCTGAGCCTTTCTGTTCTATTCATTTGGGTTGCCATGGCTTATACTTCTTCGCATGAATGGATATAGGAGAGTAGGGATTAAGAACACAAACTTTAAGTTCTAGCAAACATGGGTTCTGACTTCAGCTTCTATATGATCTTACAATAATTACTTACATCTATTTCTTTATTTGTTAAGTAGTGATCCTAATGTTTCCTACATTTAAAAAATTTTTATGACTAAATGACAGCATAGTCAATACCTATCACTTACTTGCTGTGTGCCAAGCATTAGTTAAAGTGTTTGTCAACTGACTCGCAAAAATCCTATGATTTTGAGTGCAGGTCCTATGAGATGTCACATTGTACAGATGAGAAAATCAAGGTATAAAGAAATCAATGGTAGCACTAAGACTCAAATCTCTACTGTCTGACACCTGAGCTATCCTTTTCCCACTTTGCCATTGTTACCTCTTAAAAAGTGAAAGGTTATCCCCTGGCCAGTACACAATAAATCTGCAAAAGATGTAACATTATTGTTATTATTGTTGTTGTTATTATTATTTTATTTCTCCACAGCTTCTTATAGCATGCTTTGTGTAAGGTAGTTCACAAATTTAGGTTGATCTAATTTTACCAGAACTCTGTATCCTCTTGGGCTTTCAGAGATATTATATATGCAATGAGAGAAGCTTCTTATTTTTCTGGCTAATATGATTTGTGTGGCTGCCTTTAGATTTAAGCGACTGTCTTTTATTTACAAAAGAAGATTAAATGAATATGTCCAAATCTAAGAACTTCAAAATCCCCCTTGCTGGAAACTGTTTAGAAAATTGTCTTTGTAAGACAATCAAGAGACCTCCTAGGGGCAATTTCCAAAATAACTGGTTTTCACTGAATAGTGCTTTTAGTGTTTTTCAAAACTCACATTTAGAACTCTTTGCTGGTTCTTGGTTTTTATGATAGTTCCTACAGGCCCTGGTCCACAGTATCTGATAAATTCTTGTTAAGTGCCTTGTGACTTGCTTTTTTCTCTCCTCTTCTCAGCATGGCCTTGTTTATTTGTTTATAAAATGAGTAGCTTTACCTGAGGAATGCCAGAGAGACAGATTGGAATCTACAGGGCAAAATATAATGTAGGTTAAAAAAAATAAAATAAAAGGGAGGCAGTTCCATATCCCATTTCTTTTGTCTTTATTTTAGCTATTTATCAGAATATGCTATAATAACTTTCTGAAACTCTGAGCTCCAAAGTAACATTGACAAAAGTGAAAAACAAGCCCCTTGAAGTATAACCACAGCCTGTCTTTATGCCCATCCCCAGTCAGTGTAATGCTATAGGCTGTTGTTTAAGGAAACCTAACTAAGATGGCCTAATTAATAGACTGAAGTCCTCTGAATTTAGTTTGTGATAGATATTTGGAGGAAATCTGTCAGGGAGTCAAGGCCTTCACTTTAGTTAACCATCTGCCTGCAAGCGTTTTGACCTCCTTGTCAGGATGGTAAATGACAGGTATGTCAGAGCAGCAGAGGGCCTGGCCTTTAGGAGAAGCTCCAGCTAGGCTTCCCTTAGCTCTGATGAAGAGCAGCCCTGTGAGTGACCTGGGTGTTCATTTCAGGATGAGCTGACTATACCACAGGCAGTCCTTGGCCTTTATCTTCTCAGTCTGGTTTTAATCACTGAGTAGGAGGAACAACTGTTTAAGTGAGTGAGAGAGGATGGCTTGGGGTGCTCACTGCATCTTCAAATTCCAACATGATTAAGAACCCTGAAACATACCTAGGGGAATGAACTTGGCCAAGGTAATATGTTCATTCCAGTAATAAAATCTGAAGTTTTTGCACAAAAGTTGAAAGAAAGAAGCCATCGAGCTGAATGAAAATTACCATTGGGATATTTACAATAGAAGTAAAAGTATTAGTCAAGGGAAACTTCTGTCATAAATATCCCAAAATATAGGGATCGTTGTGACATCATAAAAGGTTCTCTATCACTCGGTTCGCAGTCTGTGGGATGTGGGTGTGGGGTGGGCCTGTGTTCCACACAGTCATTCAGGGATTCAGGTACTTTCTCTTTAGTGGCTGTACCATCTCTTGGGGCATTAGCATCCAGCCCCGGAGCTTCTACATGCAGCCTGGAAACTCTTCTAGTGGAGGACCCTGGGCAGGATTTTTAGAGACTGGACACAAAAGTAATTAATCACTTTTACTCATGCTCTTTAAACAGAACTCAATCTCATGCACCTCTCTAACCCCCAAAGTCCCCCCTTAAATTACAAAGATGGCTGGGAAGTGATGTCTAGCTACAATGCACAGGAAGAAAACTAAATAGGCTTTGGTGAACACATGGCAGTCTAGCCACAGTGATCTTGAAAAATTCAGTGAATAAGTTTTCTGTTTATTTATGCAGCTTAGTGATCATTTTTCCTGCAAGACATATTTTTTGGTATAAGCGTCTAGAGTCCATCCTATTGCTCTTTGGAAAGTTATGTTCAAGTTATTTTTCTTTTTTAGACTTTTAGTCTTGGGTTTTTCTTCCTTTTCTTTCTTTTTGTGAGTCAGTTGAGACATTCTGTGTCATCCTGAGTACTGGCGATTGGTCTCGTCCTCACTCTCCTCCCCCCCAGGAAGATGGAAAAAGTGCTACTGTACCATGTCCAACACTCTGCTGCTCTTCAGCCATATGGCTGTGTAATCTGACCTTTAGTGAAACAAAAAGAATAGGTTTTCTAGAAGGCTACACCAGACCTGAGAGAAGAAGTAGGTGAATTTTCAGATTCAGTGAATTACAAAGTTTCTAATATGAAACCTCATCGCCAGGTCTATGACCACAACATGGACTGTATATTTGACTTTACTTTTTTCTTTCTGATTCTTTGGATTTGAGTAGCCTGGCCACTTCCTCAGTATTATCCAGGAAACAAAAACTAAAACAAAAAAAAACAACTACCAGACCTTTTCCTCCCAAATTTAATTGAATTTAATGCAACTGTATTAAGCACCTACAGAATCAGTTAGTAAGCTAACTAGGGCTATACAGAAGAATAAGTCATCACCTGTTCCCTCAAGGAACTGAATGACTCAGGGAGGAGGCAGACTTTGTAGCATACAAGCATTCTGCTGTTTATGTAATAGCTATAAAACAGTTTATAAACATGATAATAATGGTACAAACCAGAACGTCAGGGGAATATAAAGAAACATTATTTTTTCCTGTAATGGGTGTGAATGATTTCTTAAATGAGAAAACATTTGAACTAGAACTTGCAAAATAAGGAAGACCTTGCTAGGCAGAAAAGAAAAGGAGAGGAAATAGCTAACCTGGTCGAGAGTACTTTGCAAAGAAGCCCTAGTACCTTTAGGAAATAGCAAAGACTTGGGTGTGGCGAGAGATCAGAGGTTGTGAAGGGAGCAAAAATATTGATGTTGGGACCAATTAGTGGAAGGTCTAAAACAATTTGTAATTTGAAATTAGAATTTTATAATGTAAGGCATGGGGAATGCAGATTCACATTTTAGGAAAATAACAGAATTGGCAATATATTCGAGAAATGTTTTTTTAAATTTTTTAAGGCAAGCATGGAATGAAGTTTGAATTGAGGAGGAGAAAGATAGGTTTACAGAGAATGAAACTTTACAAAGCAAGGTACGTTTGCCACAGACAGCAAACCAGCTACCACTACCATAACAAGTAAACAAAGAGAGCTGGAGAATTTTAAATTCTCATATTAAGTTTGTACACATAAGGATAGTATTCTCTTTTTGTCTTTCAAAAACACACTTTTAAATATAGAATTTATACAGTTGTTACTGCCATTGCTTTTTTCTCCCACACATGTTTTTCAAAGGCCACAAATATTTAGCTTTGAAATAATATTAGATTCTATTTTAACTAATTGAAAATGTAATGTATTGTTCCAGTGTCTGGTAATAATGGGGTAGCTTGTATCAGAGAAAGACCTTCCTACCAATAGTAACTATAAATTCTTGACAAAATATAAGCAGTAACCAAAATTGATGGCACTGGTGGGCAGCTAAAAGTAGACTGAAAGGGAAGAGGATTCAATCTATGCAAGACGGAAATTATACTGGGTTAGATCACATGGCTTTGACCCCAAGGGTCCTCCTCATCTCACATGGCAGCGAACAGGGCTCCAACAGAAACCAATTGTCAACTTATTCCTCATCTTAGGACTGAATTCATGGTTGTCAAAATAAGGAGGTGAGAAAGAGACGCCAAAAAGGAGAGATTCCTAAAAGAGGGAACCCTAAATCTACAAATAAACACTTCTTGGTTGAGTCTTGAACAGTGCATGTAAGAACGACTATAAAAAGCCCAGGAAATCTGGGCGAGGTGGCTCACACCTGTAATCCTAGCTCTCTTGAAGACTGAGGCAGATGGATAGCTTGAGCTCAGGAGCTTGAGACCAGCCTGAGCAAGAGCAAGACCTCATCTCTACTAAAAATAGAAATAACTAGCCTGGTATTGTGGTGGGCTCCTATAGTCCCAGCTGCTCCAGAGCTGAAGACAAGAGAATCCCTCGAACCAGTACCTCAGGGGTTTGAAGTTGCTGTGAACCATGACGCATGGCACTCTACCCAGGGTGACAGAGTGAGACTCTGACTCAAAAAAAAAAAAAAAAGAATCCCAGAAAGAAAACCAAAGTTTAGAAGTTGGCAAGAACTGAGCCGAGAATTCACAGCTGCTTTCTGCAGGTGCATAGAATTTGGAATGTCCCCCGCCCCCAAGTGCTTGTGTAGCACCTTTTGTTTTCCATTGAACCCCCAGATGAGCCATACTTTAGGAGTAAAGACTACATCCTGGAACTAAGGGACTTGCTCTAAGACTAAGTGAAAAACTGGGTTAGATCCTTAAGAAAGCCTCCAGTATCCTGACAGTAATTTACCTGCTTGCTAGAGCAAACTTCAACACTGTTTATAGGAAGATACCAGAACCTAAACCTTCTGCAATGCATTTTTCTCAATTTCCAATGTGCCTTCAGTAATTACTAGATATGCAAAGAAACAAGAGATGGTAATCCAGAGTCAGATGAAAAATGAGTCAATATAAATAGACCCATAGCTGACTTGAATATGCGAATGGGCAGATAACGACTTTAAAACCCCCAAATTTAAATATTTGAACTTTTAAAAAATTGGACAGACTTAATAGTAGATTTTACACAACTCAATCATAAAAAGACAATAAAAGAATAACAAAAGACACAAATAGACACTTCCAAAAGAAGACATGTGAATGGCCAATATGCAGTTGGCAAGATACTTAACATCATTAGTCATCAAGAAAATGTAAATTGAATATTCCTTTATAGCCATTAGAACTGCTGAAATTAAAAAAGCTGACAATACCAAAGGGTTGCCAAAATTTGAACTCTCCAACATTTTTGAAGAAGTATGTGTAAAATGGCATAATCAGGTAGGAGAACTGTTAGTTCTTTATAAAGTAAAATATTTACCTAAGTAGCATTTTCAGTAAAAGGTATTTGTCCAATGGAAATGAAAACATATAGCCACAAAATGACTTGTTATAAGTATGCAGATTAACTCATAATTCCTAATAGCTAAAAACGGTACACAGTTTAATGTTCATTCACGTGTGAATGAATAAAGAAATTATGGTGTATTCAACAATGAAATATTAGAAATAAAAAGTAATAAAAGTACAGGCAACACAGATGATTTTTTAAAATATGCTGAGTGAAATCCCTATTTACATAAAATTTCAAGTTCTATAACAGGTAAAAAAAACAGCCATGATGGTGGAAATCACAGCAGGAATTCATTCTGAGTGGTAAGAGGGGACATTGGATGAAAGGCCATAAAAGAAAGCTTTGGGTTAATGAAAATGTTTTGTACTTTTATTGGCACGATGTTTATATGAATATGCAATACACATTTGTTAAAATTCATCAAAATTGAGGTGGCACCTGTGGCTCAAAGGAGTAGGGTGCTGGCCCCAGATGCCGGAGGTGGTGGGTTCAAACCCAGCCCCTGCCAAAAACTGCAAAAAAAAAATCATCAAAATTATACAAAGTTTGTATATTTGATTGTATGTACGTTTAAGTCATAGAGACAAAGAGTGAGGGGTGGCACCTGTGATGCAAAGGAGTAGGGTGCCGGCCCCATATGCCAGAAATGGTGGGTTCAAACTCAGCCCCAGCCAAAAACTGCAAAAAAAAAAAAAAAAAAAAAAAGGAGTGAGGAGGATTCCAAAGTAATATGATAGAGTAGTTCAGTATGTCACCTGCGGGAATAGAGGTTAGTGCCTGGATTCAAGTCTGAAGACAATCAGTTATAGTGGTCAAGAGCATGTTTGCCACATCAGACAAATTTGGAGATTTGAATCACATTGACAATACTTTGTGAATATAGGCAAGTTAGCAACCTTTTCTAAGATCCTACGAAATGGCAATGATAAAGTTACTACCTTATAAGGTCATCCTCAGTACCGTGCAGGGCATGTTGATGTATTCAGTACATTTAAGCTGCAGTCATTATTATCAAATAGCTCTTCAGCTAGACTTTCATTACAATGATACAGTTATGAATACTAGTATAACCATGAAGATTTTTAGAATATGATATCTGCAAACTGCATTAGAACGCAATGTAGATAATGTAGACAATATTTGACAGTGTATGATTAAGCACACTAGCAAATCTTATTTTTGCTATCCATTTAAAACTAAAGTGACTAATTATCTCTTTCCCTAGAAAACTGTTCACTTCAAAATGCTATTCTTGAAGCTCTTGTAAAAAATTTCATTCATAGAGAAACTAGGAAATAATTCCTTTTTCTATTATTGTAGTCTTACTCTGTTTCCTGTGCCATAATCACATAATCAAAGGTGTATACCTTTCTAGTACAAATATACATACATGTGTATGTGTATAATGCCGCAAACAATATAGTGACCATACTATACAAACCCTTACAAACCTGGCATTTTCACTTAGAAATCTTTTCATGTGAAGGACTTTGTTTACCTAAAAGACTGGTCTGTTCAACAGCTACGTAATAGTCTATGGCGTTGATGCGCTTTTATTTATTTAATCATCTCCTTGCTGGTAAAGATCTGAGCAGACCCAGGTTTTCACTATTATAAACAAACTGTGACATCCTGGTACATATATCTTTTGCACCTGTGTTACAAATTTCATGTAATAAATTTTTAAAAAGTAAAATTGCTAATCGAAAGAACACAATTTATTGATCTGTTTTTGTAAGAGAAAAACGTGGTGCGTGAGTAGGTGTATGCATGAATGGTGAAAGAATAAGCACCAGAATGTGGAAGGGCTCGCTGGGTCGTAGAGTAAATGGACGTCTTCTCACTATTTCTCACTTTTAAATTAAGACAAGAATTATTTTAATGTTTACACAAAATTTTGACTTAGAGTATTTAAGATTACGACCCTCGGCAGGGCACTGTGTTGAATGTCTTCCACGCATAACATTATCCAAACTTCACATACAACGGTGTGAGGTAGTGCCATTGCTGAGTCCGACTTACAGGAAAACTGGGCTTTGGAGCATCACATGGCGGGTAAAGGGTAGAGTCTGGATTAAAACCTAGATTTTTGTCAGACACTACAGTCTAGAGTAGTGGGGAATGAACTCATTTCATTGAAAGGATCTTTGAGGCCCAGATTCATTCTCAGACTTCATAGATGCATGCGGTGATGTAGTAAAGCCCATATAATCTTATTTTCCTACAGACTTTTGTGGCCAACAGTGATGCCTCTGTGCCAGTCAGTAGCAGCACAGACATTGGACAAGCTGTACTTCCCTTAGAGCCAATGTTCAGTCCGATATCCAGCTTCCTCTCAGAATAATAATAGTAATGATAATAATAATGATGAGAAGGATCGATTGCATGGTGTCATGGGCTGTGGAGGTCTTCAGACCTCTAATATTGAATCTGTTTTCACATTCTAGATTCCTGTTTCTCCTTTCACCCCTCTCCCTTTGTTTTTCAATTTTGCATTTCCTTTTGTCCAACGGTCCACTCAATAACAACAAAGAACCCAAATTCTCAACTTCTGGAGTATATGGAGGTGGTCTTTTAGCCTGTGCACTTACCCCCAGTTCAGTCATAGAGGATTTTAAGTCCTGTTGACATCAGATTTATGCTTTCAAAAATTATTCCCCCGGATGTGAAAGGGGGCCAATTGCAAAGTCAGAGAGCTTATGAGCCTTGAGGTTGGGAAGGGTGGGAAGCCTGCCCCTCTGGCAGGGTCAAGGCAGCATAGCAGTTCTGTTCTAGTCCCTGTGAAATGAGAGTGAGGGTGACACAGGGGTGTTTAGCAAGACCTAACCTTCTTTGCCCACCATCTAGTGCCCAGTCATATGCCCTGCAGAAACACAAACATGTTTGTGTCATGCTGTTGGGAGAAAAGTTTTTTTGATTTTGGTAGCTTTAATTGAAATCTCTCAGCTGTGAGGTGACTAAAAATGTTCCAGAGTGCCTTTCTAACTTTCTTCATAACATTTTTTCCTTCTCTAACCTATGCTGTGTTGGTGGCAACATTTGCCAGCTTGGGAGAGACCATTGTTAGCATTTATTTCTAATCCATTGTTCAGTGACATTGCGTTGATAGTTTAAAATTTCATATGGGGCAGTATTTATATGATTGAAATCAGAAAATACTATATATTGTGGACTCTCCCCCACTGCAAGAAAAACTGTATTTCTCATCACATAAATCACACACATGTGCCCGCACACATGCACGCATACACACATACACAGGAGTAGTGCCTGAAGGATTGGACACCATGGATTTTCTTACATGGGACTATGAGATTTCCAAGAGGCACAAATTGAGTTCCTTTTCTCTTCCCATCTCAAGTTTTACATTTATTTCTCAAAGGTCAAACACAGGCTAACTTCTTTCTCTCTCTTCTAGTGGATGGCTGTATTCATAGAGCAGCTGGCCCCTGTTTGCTAGCTGAATGTCGTAACCTGAATGGCTGTGACACTGGACATGCAAAAATCACGTGTGGCTATGACCTACCTGCAAAATGTAAGTGCACCTTTTTTGAACACTATTTCAAAATTGGATGAGACCTCTTACCTTGTTTTTTTCATCAGATGTATAGTTGGAAGAGGAAAGGGTGATGGTGGTTTTTAATTAAAGGAGCTTGTGTTTAGATTTTGTATGTGGTAATAAAAATGTGTTTTCCAAATATGTCTCCAAATACATATTTGTATATATGTTATGGTGTTTAACTATAGATGATTTTTGTTCAAATCTTTGACAGAGTGTCTCTGAAACAGGGGAATAAAAATATGAGCAAAATATACATTATAGCATTTAAGTGCCACAGAATGACAACTTCTGGAAATGATGCCAATTTCTTACTTCTTGCTCAGGTTTCTTGATTGTGGATGTGTTTAGAGCAAAGGAGATCAAAGTGATGTATTGTGTTTTCAGCTGCCATGTAAAGGCTGATTGGCAATTACAGCCAAGGCATCTGTCACACTTTGCTTTCAGGAAAAGCCAATGGAATCTGGTTGTCAGTGTGAGAATGTATTTGCTCTTTGAATGTGGAATGGTCAAAATTTCCATTATATTTGAATAGAGAGAAATATTGCATTTGATTGACCTTGTTGCTTACTTGTTTAGCCAGCTGGGTGGAGTGGTATGGAATAAAAATACTTAGAGAGAAACTGGTGAAAGGCACAGCTTTTTATCACATAATCTTCAGGGCCTGGGGGTGGACAGAGAGGGTTTCATTGCACTGTTAGAGTACGTATTAGTCCAGAAAATGAGATCAATTTATTGATTATCCCGTTCACTGGCATCTTATGCTACTGCCTGGATCTGTGAATACATTTTATGTAAAAATAAAGCTGGTTCAGGTTTATGTTTAGGAAGTGGAGAAAATATGGCTAAAAATTATAACATAATCTATACGATACAATTTGGGTTTTATATAGACAGTTAGTGTAAGAATGAATTGTCTGTGAATATGTGTGAATGAAGAGATAGTGTGTCATATTTGGAAGGCTACTTTAAAAGTGTGTTTGAATTCGATTTGTAGATTTGTAGTAAGTAATAATATATTAAAATAATATTTTTCTTTATAGACCTTACAATACTGCATTCATTATTGCTAACAGTGGGTTGCTTAGGGAAAATACATTCATGCGCCACAATGAATGCATATGTGCCACTGGCCTCCCCATACAGGGTGAGTACTCCTTATCAGAAATGCTTAGGACAATAAATATTTTGGCTTTCAGGTTTTTTCAGATTTTGGAATGTTTGCATATACCTAGTGAGATAACGTGGGGATAGAATCCAAGTGTAAACATGAAATTCATTTATGTTTCATATACACATTATTTATACAACCTGAAGGTAATTTGATACAATATTTTTAATATTGTTGTGCATGAAACAAAGTCCTGCCTAGTTTTGGCTGCACGGTGTTACATGCAGCAGGTTGGAATTTTTCAATTGGGGCATCATATTGGTGTTCAGAAAGTTTCAGATTTTGGAGCATTTCAGATTTTGGAATTTTGGATTAGGGACGCTCACCTGTCCTGCATTTTTACTGTACCTTTTCTATGTTTATGTATGTTTAGATATACAGATACCATTGTGTTTCAATTGCCTATAGTATTCAATAGAGTAACGTGTTGTCCAAGTGTATAGCCTAGGGGCAATAGGCCATACCAATGTAGCCTGGGTGTGTAGATAATGATCATGCCACGTAGGTTTGTGTAAGTACACTGTGATGTCCATACAATGATAAAATCATCTAATGATAAATTTTGCAGGCCACGTCCCCATTGTTAAGTGGCACATGACTGTATATCAACTATATTCTGTTTAATTTTCCCTCTAATGGCTTTTCATTTTTCTTTCTTTGTTAGTGTTTTTACTTTGCATAAATAAGTCAAATCATATGTCAGATTGCTCTCTCACTCCTACCTGGAAAATGTATGTCAAATATAGCACTTTGTGTGCAGTGGTGTTTCAAGCAGGTCTCCCTCTAATTTGGGGCTCACGATATGATATCAAAGGTAATTTTCCTCTCCAGGATTACATAGCTCTGTGTTAACAAATGTTGGTCTTTTTTCCTTTCTACCACCATACAACCTTTGTGATTTAGCTAACCTATATCACCCTGATATAGAGCAGATTATTGACTATTTTCAGACTTAAATCTGTCCTTAAACCACGTAATAGTCTGGGCCTCCTATTGATTCACTCTTTTCTTTCTTGCATATTAAAACACAAATCAAAATCTCTTCACTCTGAACTTTCTAAGGGCAAACTCAGAATCATTAAATATGCCCAAATAAAATGGTGGCTCCAGTGTATGGGGTAACTCTGTGACAATTATTTTAATGTTCTTGCTACTGTTTGACATGCCTCTGAATAAGTTATTCAGCTTCCTTGGAATGTCATTTATTTTATTTCAGGATTATTGAAAACTTAGACCCCTCTAGGCACTGAGGTACAAACACCAATAAGACGCTATCTGTGCTTGAGAAATTTCAGTGTCTGAATCATGTCTTTGAACTAAGGTGTGACTTTTCATAGGCTTTCTGGGGCAAGTGGGTCTTTGTGGGACAAGCTTTTTAGACATGAAGAATCAGTCCAAGAATTAGATATAGAATCCATGTGAGAGCCTAATGCATGCAGTAGTTAGATCTAAGTAACATCTAATAGAATAGAAATTAGCAGGCTAGCATGACAGTGCTATCTCATAAAACATGAACTCTTTGTGAACAGGTTTTAGTCTTTCTATATATTTAAAAAGATTAATGATTTATATGAAAAGCATAAGGAAATCAAGGAAAGAAATATGAAAATGAGCAGTAATAACTTACATTTGTATGCTAGTTTATAGTATTTCACAGTACTTTCACAGCCCTTATATTTTAAATCATGTTTTATAAACATTGCGTGTATGTTCATTTTCCCTTCCCCTATCCCTGAGAGATGTTTTTCTTTCTCATCAATTTGGTTCATCCATTTCGGAGTCATTAGCAATCCACAGATGTGCTTTTGTAGTGAGAGAATGAAAAGGGAGCTCATTACATACTGTTTGGGTCATTTTTTCCTTCCATATTTAATAATTCCATGACAGTTTGACAGCAGAGACTAGTTCCTCTATCCTCTGAGACAGTTGGTTTATCATTACAGGGGTACTGAAGCCAGTCATCTAGCCACAAGTGGTAATACCTTTGTGCATCAGCAGTTTGTTTGGAAAATGCTGTTGTTTGGACTTTAGATAAAAACTTGATCGTTTTGAAATCATCTTGCTTTTCTTCTGCTTGCTAAATTAATCTGTTCATAAATGGGTGATTTGAATTAATTATTCTTGTAGTCTATGTTCTGTGACACAACACGATTGGTAGAATGATAAGCTCCAGATATTTAATTCCTTCTTCACTGCTTGGGGGTTTTCAATGATTTCCTTTTGGCATTAAGAAAATCTAACCATTCTTTTCAAAAGAAAACTTAAGAGTGGCAAGAATATTGGCCAATATTTCATTGAAGGCTATTCCTAAAGAAATGACATAGGAAGTAGGTGAAGAACTATTTATGTAATTAGAGCTTTTGGTAATCTTCTCTTGTGCAATATTAGAGTTTTTGAATTCATCATAAAATTTACATTTTCATAGATTGTTTAGAAGCTTGCTGACATGTGGAACATTTCTTTTCATAGTGGCCAGACTCATGCCAGCAAAATTGTCTATCATCACAGTTCCAGTGTCAATATCCAGTTTGGTGGCTTCTAACTATGAATTAATGTGAATAAGTGAAGGCTCAGATGAATTTCAGGACTGTTTCACCTGGAAAGTAGCTTTGTAAACATTACCTCTCTTCTGATACTTTGCTCTTACAATCTATTATGCACAGTTCTGGTAAATCAGTATTTTTACATCAAGAATCCTTATAATTGTCCATAAAGCTCTGCATGGTATGACCTTGACCTCTCTGACATCATCATCTCCTGCTCTCCCTCCCCCACCCCAGCTGCTTTACTGACACTCAATGCCTTTGCATCGGCATCCTCTCTGCCTGGAATTCTGTGCTTCTAGATACCTGTTGGCTGTCCCTTACCTACTTCAAACCCTTGTTTACATATAAAATCAAACTATTTATAGTAGCTTTCCATTTTATTTATTCTAGTTTTTCTGTAGAATGACATCTTCAAATATACTATAGTGTTTACTTATTTCTTTTGTTTGTTCTATCTCCCCCTATCAGAATAAGGGCACATTTCTTTCTTGGATCTTTTAAAATTATTTCTATATCCTTATAGTTTATAAAATTTGCCTGGCTTATAATTTGGGCTCAAAAGACATTTATTGAATGATAAATAAAATGTAACCCTAATCCTCTCAAAATCTGTCAGTGGCTTTTTCTTTAAACACAGGTGTGTTAACCTGAACATCTTTGGACTTCCATGACATAGTACCATATCTTGAACTACTTATAACCTTTTATGCACTATGAATTGCTCAAAGTGGTATGTGTGTACATGGATGGGGTCTATATCTGGGACTATTTAGAAACATCTTTCTTTGCTCTTTTCCACCTGTCTTCTAGACTCAGAAGGAATATTATTTCTGTCATGAAACAAATCTTCTCTTATCACTTCCACTAAACATACCTTCTTTTTTCTTCAAACTCCAGAATTCTGCAAATTGACCCACTGAGAGTACTTTTCATGTGTTGCCTTTTATTGTCGTATGTGCAGACTTTCCACTTTTATAAGAGTCCCTTTTGTATATCAGGTACTAGAGGAGTACCTATCAAACGAATTAGTAAAGTATCAATCTGGTTGATAACTGGTGGTGAGTGGGATATAAAAGAAAAGCTATGCTAATAGTCTTAAGAAATGAAGACATTAGTATCAATTGTCTGTTGTTTTTAAAATCATACTTTAATATGCATAATAATTACAAGGTCTCCTGTCACTGAAATTTACTGTTAATGGGGCTTCTACTAAAGAAGAAAAAATAAAAATAAAGAAACCATATCAATCTTACTTGATCATTTTCAGCATAGCTCACATCTATTTTATTTCTTTAGAGTGCTTCACTTTTAAGCTTTAGGGTTGAATAATCATCAAAGATAAATGGAAAATATTAAAGCTGTATAAATAAAATGATGGAATCTGTTTCTTTTATTTCTTGTACTTAATCTCTGAAAGACATCAAAGCATAATATCAGTATCTAATTCCTACTTTTTCATTAATCATTTGAAGGGAAACTCTTGGATGAGAGACTATAGCATACTCGGTTTAAATGAGTGTTGTCAATCAAAATCCATATTCCATTTCCAGGTTCAATAATAGTCAGATGATAGTAGTTTAAAAGGTAGTGTTGATAATAATTAGTACTTCTTTTGTGCCCTTCTTCAAGAAATCATAGTACTTTGAAACACTAGCTCATCAGTCCTTTTGAAAATTCTACAAGGACATAACATGATGAGTACTGAGATTTTCTTCCAACACAAAGAGCAATTCAGGCATAGAGAGGTTAAATCTGTTGCTCCCAGTGACAAACTAAATCCACATTAGAGGCAAGGCATTGGCCGAAGATCCTTGAGCCAAGGAAAGCATCAATGGTAAGTTCTGGCCAGACTTCCTGCCGGTTTTTGTAAATAAAGTTTTATCAGAACACAGATGTGCCCATTTGTTTGCATATTGTCTATGGCTGCTTCCATGTGGCAGAGCTGAGTAGTTGCTACAGGGAGTGTATGACCACAAATCCTGAAACATTTACTTTCCAGCCTTTACCGGAAAAGTTTGCCAATCCCTGGTCTATGAAAATCTTCACTTTTTTATAGAAAAAGAAGGTAAGATTCAGAGAGGTTTAATATTTACTGTATTTTATTAAATGTATGTGATTTACTCAGATCATAATCAAATACCTGCTGTCAATTTCTTGGGACAGCTGTTGCTACTTCTGCCTCAAGATAATATTAACTTTGGAAGAATATTTCAAATCTTTCAAATAACAAGGCTATGGTGAAAAAAAATATATATGCGTAGGAAAAAAATGATAATTTTTCTAAATGGGGCCAGAACTGGGAAGTGAATATGTCAAGTCCCAGAAGGGACAGTTAGTTTAAACCATCGTTGTATTAGGAAATAAATCTTTCTTTACTCCTTGCTTCTTCCAGTGGTGTTAGCTAATGTACTAGAAGAGAGCCCATAGTCCTGAGGAAATTTAGGATCTAGAGTAGGTAACTCTCAAGATGGTTCTGAGTTAGTCCTCTTCAAAGGGCAACTTGATCTCAGCCATCATGAGCTCTCCCCGCAGGGTCTGACTGTGAAGGCAGGGCAGTGGGCATGCTGTGGACTGTGTGACTCTGCTCGTCTTTGATGGAGACCTGAGGGCCCTCAGGAGCCCTTTCCATAATTGAATGACTTATATTACATAAAGAGAAAAACTCCTTTTGAAGATCATGAAATCATTTTCCTTTCTGATGAGGAAGCTGGGATTGTTCCTCCTAAAATCAACTCTGATTGGCTCATTTTCCTTAAGTGCTTCAGGAATTTAGTTTCTATTTGAATCTATTTCACCATAATTACTGCCCCTTTCAATCATGTTACATAGTTTCATACAATTTATCTCCTTAGTGCTTCTTATGGTAAATGTGGAAGTAAGAAGGGCAGAAATATCCTAAAACCCAGAGCAGTGCTTCTCAAAATGTGGTCCCTGGAACAGCAGCAGCAGCAGCACCTGGGGATTTGTTAGAGATGTGAATTATCCTGCCCCACCCCAAACCTACTGAATCAGAAAGTCTGGTTTAACAAACTGTCCACGTGACTGTTGTGCATTCAAGCATGAGGACCATTACCCTATAGCAGTGGTTCTCAACCTTCCTAATGCCGCAACACTTTAATACAGTTCCAGTGGGTCTCAACTGCTGCCCTAGAGAGTACTGGGTCCTGAGTAGCACCCTTGCCTTTGGATTGCTTGTCCCACCTCCTTTTGGGGTATATACAACACATGCGTCCATCTGGGTCACAGATTATGGTTATTTATTTATTTATTTATTTATTTTTTAAGAAAACTGACATATTCTTTTTTTGCTTTGGAGAATTTTTAGTTCATTTAAGACAATTCATTACTTATCTTTTCATACAGAATAACATTTTAAGGTGTTATGTAAGGTGTTATGTCTAACATGGTACCAGGAATAGAGATGGTTCTAAGTTAGTCTTCAGAGTTGCTCTTGACAGCCTGTTTAGAGGTTCTAGCAGGGAGCGCACGTACTTGTATACCCTTGACCGATGTATGACCCCCCTCATTTGGGGATGGTCATACTCTTTGACCAAGTGCACAGCTTGGTGGGGGCGCACTGAAGCAGTGAGGGAGGGAGGGCACACCCTCTGGCCAGCCAGACCAGCCAAATCAACACTGGCAATTCATGAGGTGACAGATGCCACAGCCTTATCACCCTGACATCTCACAGTTGGCTTTTGACATGCACTTACTGGAGGAATCGATGAGAACGTTGTCTTTGTCTCCTCCCCTCCTTTGTCATACTCACAACAGCCACTGCAGGAAACCAAACAAGAAGGCACTCCAGAGAAGACTCCATGATGCCAGGAATCTGCAGAGCTCATGCTGCTGCTGCTGCTGCTGCTGGCATCTCTGTTATCCCAATGCCAGATGTGCTCTTGCTCAAAGACTCCGCTAGGAAAAGAAAGTGCAGGGAGCAAAATGTGACTGATGTGTCAACATGTCACATGCGTATTTTATGCTTAGATTATTTTATTCATTTACTGTTTTTTTCTTTTGATCCATTGTGATGACATAGATTCCATCCCCAAATGGTTTAGTGATGAAATACCTAAGCAATTCTAATACTACTGTCTTAAAAAAAAATCTATATTTTGGAAGGCACTAGTACTTGCTTTGCTGTATTATTGGCTGACTATAGAATTAAATGGCCTTCCATTATGCCTTGCTTTCATTATTTGCCTTTAGAGGACACTGTCTGTGCTTTCTTTTTCCTATGTGATCAATAGAAAATAGCAGTGTAAATCAATTCTGGGTAATAATGTAAATGGGTTCTCGAAGGCGATTCCCACTGTGAAATAAGTGGTTAGCAGTGACACTGGCATTAACCACAGTGGGGTAATCAGCCTTTGGATATGTTTAATCAGAGTTATCAGCTAAGATTAAAAAGAGAGCCACTGTTGTGCAGGGATAATCATTTTCAGGATTTAACAGATGAACATTTGAAGGTGTTCTCATAAATTAAAGCCATCAGAATGGCTTTGAGTAATTTAGGATGCTCTGAGATCAGGCACAAACAAATAAGAAGGGTTAATCTCAGAGCTATGATAGTTAATGTGCTCACATTGCCGAATACATTTATTGAAATAAGTAGCAAATGCTGAGTTAAATGAAGATTTTTCCTTTCTGTTTTAAGAGGTTCCTTGAGTTATTACTAACATACATGATTTGATTAAAAAGTGATCAACAAAAATTGTAAATGCATTAACTAACCTTACCATTAATCACTAATCCCAAAGATTAAATTTTAAATAATCAACTTTATGACTTGATTAGAGGTGTTTCCAATTGAAAATATTGATGGAACCAAGCTCTATACCATAGAATGAAAGATTGATTGTGTGTCAAGAACACTAAATGTCAAATAAAAGTTCTGAAAAGCCCTGAATCCAGGATGTTGTAATTGTTTGGTGAAGTCCTTGAACTTTTGAGTTTCCTCATATGTGATTGTCTGTGGGTAATCGTATCTACACAGGAGGGTCTGATAAGGACTATTTGCAGAAAAATTTTTAATACTGTAAGATATCAGAGAGATATATGGCCCTATTATTACTTGTAAAATCCTTGGCCTCCTGCTCAACTGTTGTTTGTTGAGTGCTCACTCTGAGCCACAGTGCTCTTCTAGAAAGTAGCCAACGATAGAGAAGAAGACAGCCAGGTTCCCTACACTCTTAGAACTTAGATTCTAGCAGAGAGAGGCAGATAATGAACAATTCACATAAAAGCGAAGACTCTCAGATAATGTCCTTTGGCTATAAGGACAAAATCACCTTAGCAGATGGGCAGAAGGAGGACAGTCCATAAATTGTTGGCTTGTTCTTCTTTGCCACACACACTCTATTTCATTCTTGATGTATGTGTACAGTTTCTAGAGGTAATGCAGGGAGTGCTGCTGTTGATGGAGCTGACAGGAATTTTAAATGATTGCCTCACTTGACCTCATAATTTTACAGATAAGAAAACAGAAAAATTGTGTAGCTTTTCTGAGGATCATGTGGAGGAGACAGAGCCAAGACGAGAGCCTGGGTATCTTGAGTAACGTGCCCTTCCTGGTGGCATGCCCGGCCTCCTTCAGTCCCTTTGGCCACACGAGCCCTCCTACAGGGCTTTTGAATGGACTTTTGAAATAATTTCTTATTTCATATGGTACCTTACTAATAGTAATCTTAGATGTTACATATAAATTCTCATGGTTCCATAAGCTTCACCAGTAAAGTTTATGACAGTAGTCCATTTGAGTTTATGCAACAGTGATCGGTGTCTGAGAAAATACAGAAGTCACAGATAGTGATTCATAGATCTCATATGCTGTCCTCAAGATGAAGACATTTGCTCCTGCCTCTTTGTAGTATCTTGACCTCAGAGAAAAGAGCTCCTTCCTTTCTCAAAAGTCATTTTGAGAACTTCAGATGACAACTTTAGTAATTTTAAAGATATATCCGCAAATTCTTTGAGAGAGGTACAGTTTATTCCGCTCCCCTTGAACATGAATATGTCAGAGTAATGGGAATTTCTGAGATTAGGTTTAAAAATAAAAAGCATGAACAAAATATGTCAGAGTAATGGGAATTTCTGAGATTAGGTTTAAAAATAAAAAAACATGGTTTACCTCTTGGGTGCCCCCACCCTCATCATCCTATGTTAGTTTCCTAGGGCTAATGTAACAAATGACCACAATTTGACGGCTTAAAACAGCGGAAATGTATTCTCACTGTTCTGGAGGCCAGAGGGCCAAAATCAATATGTCAGCAGGGCCACCCTCCTTCTGAAGTTTTAGAAGAAAACCCATTCTTGCCTCTTTCAACTCACAGTGGCTTCCGGTGTTTTTTGGCCTGTGACACCACAGCTCCAGTCTCTGCTTGTGTCTCCACACGGCATATTTCCTATGTCCCCCATGTCATTTCTTTTTCTCTCTTTAAGAACACTTGTCATTGGATCCAGTGCTCACCCTAATCCAGGATGATCTCAAGGTCTTGAGAGTTTTAATTACATATACAAAGACCTTTAAAAATTTTTTTTTCAAATAAATTCACTTTCTTAGATTCTGGGCCTCCAGACAAAGACATATCTATTTGGGGTTTTTTTTTGTTGTTTTTTCAAGACAGAGTCTCACTGTGTTGCTCTGGGTAGAGTGCGGTGGCTTCACAGTTCCCAACAACCTCAAACTCTTGCCTCAGCCACTCAAGTAGCTGGGATTCCAGGTGCCTGCCAAAATGACCTGTTAACTTTTGCTATTTTTAGTAGAGCGGGGTTCTCTCTGTTGCTCAGGCTGATCTTAACTTCAGCATATCTATTTGGAAACACCATTCAATCCACTACACATGCTTTATGGATTTGAAGCCAGTTTTGTCATGAGATACCAATTTTTGTCTGCCTTGAAGAGAGGTAAGCGGGCTACCAGGCTACCAGCTGAGCCTCTGGCGAGGCTTCTAGGGAGAGGAATGAGGCTGCCTGCGGCAATGCTAGTGAGCTGGGAAGCACATTCATTCTACAACTTCCATCAAGCTCTCAGATGTCTGCAGCCCCGCACGCACGGCAACAGGACTGCAGCATCACGAAAGACCCCAAGGCTGCACCTCCCAGCTAAGCCACCCCCAAATTCCTCACCTGTAGAAGCTGTGAGATAATAATGCTAGGTTAAGTTTGGGGTAATTTGTGATGCAGCAGTAGGTAAACAATACAGCAGCTATTGCCATGAATGTTGTAAAGCAGGTAAGGTGCTCACTAGCAAAGTAGATGGTATCCCTCACATTTTCTTGTTTCTTTTCTTTCTTTCTTTCTTTTTCTTTTTTTTTTTTTTTTGAGACAGTCTCACTATATTGCCCTCAGTAGAGTGCTGTGCTGCATAGCTCATAGCAACCTCAAACTCTTGGGCTCAAGCGATTCTCTTGCCTCAGCCTCCCTTGTAGCTGAGACTACAGGCACCCACCACAATGCCTGCCCAGCTATTACTTTTAGCTTGTTTGTTTGTTTAGCAGGCTGGGGCCGGGTTCAAACCTACCAGCCCCGGTGCATGTGGCTGGTGCCCTAATCGCTGAGCTACAGGCGTCACATTTTCTTAGTGTATGACCTCAGTTTGAGGGACAGGCCTAAAATGAACAGTGATAGCAAATAGCTTTGGGGACATTGTTATACTTAGTGATCTTAAAATGAGGAAATTCAGCTACACCTTTTCACCATACCTTTGTCATAGGAAGCATACTAGATTGGAAAAACTTATGAATGGAAACTAGATAGATAGATAGTCAGTCAAAAAGAACCCAAATCTCAGCTTCATAAAGAAGCAAGCACTGGGAAAATATCACAAGCCAAAACACACGATTGGGTATTAATATTACCTGCTAGTCCTTAAGAGGTTTCGAGTTTAGAATACTTGCCATTCGCATGCTTTTTACTGGTTGGAATCACTTTTTATTTGGAGGAGGGGATTAATTCAGCTCCTATCCTGTGTTAATGCCCTGAGCTAAGTGAAGCAGAGGTAACCTCCTATTTGCATTTCCAGCAGTGCCTTATAAGACTGTTTGCTGTACTGGGTGGTATGTTTCCCATTAGCTGTTTTATTTTTCAGAACTACCTAGAGTTTGCTTCATTTCTAATCACATGCTATTTATGAAATCCCTGTAATTTCCTAAGGCCTTCTGAAGCTTACCTCTTCCTACCTGTGACATTTTGTGCAGAGATTTATTCCCTCTCTGTGTTTATTCTGCTTAGTGAAGATTAGGAGAGACAGCCTTAACTTTATTTTTGCAAGTTCTTTTTCAAATTGTGTCCGTATTGTATTTGGAGTCGAGTTATTCATTGGAATGTCTGTGGGTGGCAAAGAACCGTCTTGGAAATTCCTCCCATTTACAGACGTTCAGTTTTTATTTTTTTATATCCTGGCATATGATGCCAAACTATTGTCCTTCCTTACATGGCCAGTGAGTGTTGTTTCTGCCATAATGTTACCCCTCCCCTGACACGTATGTCACGGCATGTACGTGTCACTTTCCGTACCATGTTTTTACCGTGGAGAGCACTGAGTTCCTGCGGAGTTCTGTTTTGTGAAGATGGGGATCATAGATTTTGTTCAGTTTGTGGAGCTGTTTAGGAAAGTGGTCGGGGACAGTTTGGACTGGGGAGTGGCTTGCTAGAACTACAGCCGAGGGCACTAGGGATCCCCCACGAAGTCGACTGCTGGGCACTCTGGGCTGGCGGCCAGAGGAAGGCTAACTGCCGTGCTAGGCAGGCCGATGAGCCTGAGCCTCCCTCCTCCATGTCCAGGACACGTCCACCTATTGTTTTAAAATTAGTAGAAATCATCTTACCTTCCTTTCAATAATATTAATATCTACTGCCTGTGTAGGTGAGTGGATAAGAAAATGATGCCAGATTACGAATCCCCATGTGAAAAGGTGTTCTCAAAAATATCAGGACTCTGGACATAAAATATTCTATAGTTAAAAGATCAATCCATATAGCTATGCATGAAGGAGGAAGGGAAATTCAGAGGACCACAAATCAAGTAAGAGTTAATATGGCATTTCAAACCTTTCCTTAGTGTTGTGTGCAATAGCAGGGTTTCTGCACATACCAAATTAACTGGTTGTCATGGGCACCGAGCCTGTTACCTTAAACACATCAATATCACACTCCAAGTAACATCTTATTGTTTATGCCTGTTTTGAGATTAACTGTCACACTGCCTTTTTTTCTTTCTTATTCTCATTTTTTTTTTTACTGCTCCATTCAGAAATATGAGATCAATATTTTAAAGCCTGTATGTAAGAAGTTTCCATTTATTGTTCATTGTGGTAAATTAAAAACATTTATTCATCACTGTTCTTGAGAATACATACTTGGGGAAAATGGAATTTTGGTAAAAGTCTCACAATTAACAATAATTCAAAGCTGGAAAGAAATCTAGAAATCGTACTTTCAGAAACTAAGGCTAGTTTTTCCCATTAAAAACTATATAAGACTTTTTTTTTCTATTGTTTAAGACTAACTATACTTTGTATCTTATAGCCTGTCTAATACTGTGGTCCCCGACCCTCAGGCTGCAGACAAGTACCAGTCCTTTGGGCTGTTAGGAACTGGGCAGTACACAGTTTGATCTCTACTTACAGTTGCTCCCCATCCCCTGCGTCACTGCCTGAGCTCTGTCACCTGTCAGATACCCCCCCGACCCCGCCCAAACCCATTCTGTGGAAAAATTATCTTCCAGGAAACTGGTCCCTGGTGTGAAAAAGGTTGTGGATGGCCGCTAGGCCTGTGTTTTATTCATTCAGCGAATCCAGATTGGCTCCCTAGCATATGTCAAGTGCTTTGCTTATCTTTTGGAAAATAATGATGTGCAAAATGGACAGGGGTTCACCCTCATGGACTTGAATTGAGTTGAGCTGAAATGAATCAAGTGACTTGCCCAAGACCACAGAGATATTTAAGTGATGGACTCTCATTAAGAATCTAGGTTGTCAGATTCTTAGTCAGTGGTCATTTCTTCTTTTCTATTAAGCTTATATTTGGAAGTTTTATAATGGAAAGATATGTTCCTGTTGGCCTTAAATGGATGCCCATCCTGTCTTCCCATTGATATTCACACTGTCTAAAATGGTTAAGAACATGAACTTTGAAGCCCAACATTCTAGGCTAAAACTCAAGGTCTGGATTTGGACAAATTGTGCGCCCTCTTTGTGCCTCCATTTTGCTGTCATAGGGGTCTTGAGAATTCAGTGAGTTAATGTGTGGGGGGGTCTCAGAGCACTGCCCGACTTGGAGAGAACACAGCACAAGGCCAGCTGTTTCTCAGGAGAGTGGCCGCAACCGTCCTGTCCAGAATGTTACCTCATCACTGTCTATCCACTTTCCCTGCTTTAGTTGACATCATAGCCCTTATCACCTGAGGTTACTTTATGTATTCACTGGGATTTTGTTGAGTGTTTTTCTTTTTCACTAGAAAGCAAGAATTCTGTCCACTGTCTTATCTCTGTATCCTAGGAATATATTCAAAACTACTTTGAATGAACAATTGTCTGTGCATAGGAAACTTTAATAATTACTAATTATTAGCAGAGTTATTGGAATAACTAGCCTAAGAGTCCATTGAGTTTTATGATCTGTCAATTTGATTCTTCTAGTGAATTGGCTAATAGTTACAATAAAGCAGGAAAATTCAAGCCTATGTTAAATATTCGGTATATCTAGTAAGTATGTTTCAGGTGTGCTGCCCATCTTTTTCTCGTTTTTCAAAACTCTGTAGTTTAAATAGTGGTGTCAGGATGAAATAAAGCAGGAACTAAGAGCTTAGAGAGCTGAGTGACCTGGTTCCATGTTCGGACCTGCCTCTCTAAGAGCCCAGGAACAGATTGTGAGGTCCTTTCCCATGATATATAGAGTCTGCATTCAAAGACGATCTCCAAGCTCAATTTATCGTGAAACCTCATTAAAATAAAGTGATAATTTTATAGGTTTGAAATGTGTTATGACTGACTTTTCTGATTGAGATTGCTGGCCAAGTACTTACAACTTACTTAAATGTTGTAAATGTGTTAAAAGGGGAAATATCGATGTGTGTTTCCTGTGTGTTCAAACTGTTCAGACTTTATGGGAAATAATAAAGCTTTACAACCTGTTCTTCACAAATAGGATGCTAGGGACCAGGTAGTAACATGAGAAATCTATTTATTATTTTGTGTCAGGATAAGCTGGGCATCTCTCCCTTTATAGGTTCCCAGAGTTCATTCTTATTTGGGACAGGGAAAGAAATAGTGTGATAATTCATTAATTTTACAAAAACAGAATTTTCTTTTATTATAAGGAAGGCAGTTAGTCTCACAACTTGAGTTATATTTGTGCAGAAATATTCTTAAACAATATATATTTCAGTGCATATGTAATAACTCATTTCTTTTTCTAAGTATCCAGTTTCATCCTAGAACTTTAAATCTAAAAGTTCAGGTCAATGTCTCTTTGTATTAAAGGAGTGCTACAGGAATTCTCTGAATGTGTGAGCTTGGACCATGATGTGTTGTACGTGTAATATATCCGTCCAATACAGTTAGAGGAAAACCCATTTTTAGCATCTTCTGTTCATGGAATGAACGTCCTAGGATCTGTATTTTATAAGGTGCCATATAGCATTACATTTCATGATATTATAAACTGAGTTTTATAGAACTATTTAAAAAATTTAAATGGTAGGCCTTTTAGACTGTAATTGAATATCTAGCCTAAGGAAAAACAAAGTTTCCATTTATGAAGATGAATATCACTCACTTATTCAACTGTGCTTGGACCAAGCTGAGTAAGATTGTTCTTTTACAGTTAAAACATATGGTGTTGTCTCTGTGTGTGTGTGTGTGTATGAGATAGATGAGCCAGAGAGCCGAAATCTTTGCTGAGTACTTTGGGGGACGAAGAGATATGAGATGTGTACATTTATTTTATGCTATTTCATACACATTTTGCATAAAATCCATTTAAAAGGGGGAAGTAAATTGCTTATAGCTGTAAAATACATTTCCCTCTGTGAGTGCTGGTACTTTCTGATGCCTGCTGATCTGGACTGGGACAGTCATAATCGACATGTTGAACATACGCGTTTAGCTTTCAGGCAGAATCTGGCTCTACTCAAGCTGGAGGAGGGAGCTATTCACTGAAGCAAACCCTCCTTTTTCGTCTTGGAGACAGGGCTTGTCAATGAAGGCCTAGAGCAGGAGTCCTCGAACTTTTTAAACAGGGAGATAGTTCACTGTCCCTCAGACAGTTTGAGGGCCAGACTATAGTTTAAAAAAAAAACAACTATGAACAAATTTCTATGCACACTGAACATATCTTATTTTGAAGTAAAAAAACAAAACGGGGGCAGTGCCTGTGGCTCAAAGGTGTAGGATGCCGGCCCCATATGCCAGAAGTGGTGGGTTCAAACCAAGCCCTGGCCAAAAACTGCAAAAAAAAAAGGAACAAATACAATATTTAAAATGAAAAAAAAAAGATGTTCCCATCTGCAAAAAAATAAAAAAGACCTCCTAACTTCAGAAAAAAGAGACCCCCTCCTTAACAGCAAAAAAAGGACCTCCTAACTTAAAAATAAATAAATAAATCCTAACTTGTTCTTACCTCAGTCCTCAGGCAGCAGCAGGCTCTGCACAGGCAAGCTCGTGACTCCTCTGATCACAAGTCTCAGTCTCACCGGAGACTGAGAGGAGGAGTGAGAGACAGAGAAAAGGAGGGGAGTCAGAGAGTGCACACACATTCCACACATGCACACTGCAGCCTGGGTGAGTAGACTGCTAAGCAGGACAGGCAATGGTGGCAAAAACACCCAGCAGGCTGGATAAGCGGCCATAGTTTGAGGACCCGGGGCCTAGAGTCTACTGTCTCATATTCAGAGTGGGCTTTCCAATTCATAAGAATAGGTTTTTTTGTATGGCAAAGCTTGGAGCCCCCTGACTTATCTTTTTTATTTTCCTTCCATTAGGGAATGGCTGCAGTCATAAGGTCTATAGCTTAAAAGATGAGCAGAAAATGTGCCAAAACACTGATAGCTTAAAATGTAAAAAATGTAAGTGGGAATCAGGGTCCTTAATTTTACCTTTCCAATGTACAAAAAAGAAAGAAAGAAAGAAAGAAAGAAAGAAAGAAAGAAAGAAAGAAAGAAAGAAAGAAAGAAAGAAAGAAAGGGAAGAAAAAGAAAGAAAAAAGAAAAGAAAGAAAAAAAAACACCGATATTGATTTATTTAGCCACAGTTCATGCAAGCTCCTGTTCTGTCTTTTGTATTTCTGGATGCCGTTGGTGTCTTTTGTGTATTCTGTAGGTAGTAGTTACTCTCCACCTGTGACTTTCTGGTGATTCAAATACACGGCTTACATTGCTGTTCGTTTTCTCATACTTTTACTCTATTTTTACTAGTATGACCTGAAAGTTAAGGTCTTGTGTGTTCTCCACATCAACCCCAGAATGTCTATACTTCTAAAAAATGATTCTGGACTCTCTCACTAACTCTGTCCTTCAAGTTTGCCTCATAGGTGATGCCACTTGACTGAAAAGTCCTCTTGGTAATCCAGTAATTAAATCCTTCTAGCTGAGGCCCAAGAGAGATCCCCTGTGCTGAATTGCACTGCACAGTAAATGGCATTATAATGAGGTTTGAACTTATTAGTCAAATGAATGAATGGGAACTCTGCTGCTACAATTCATTAGTTTTTTCTGCTGTAAAACAAGACTTGGTGCTGCAGATGAGAGCCAGTGCAATCTTCTCTTATAATTAATTGCCATATCAGTGTGTTACAGAGAGTTTCACTAAAAGGAGAAACACCCTTGTAAAGAAAGTCTAAGACAGTCCAAGCAAACATGGTGATCATTTCTCTGCATGTCACTGAGCTCAGTCTGTGGGGCAGGGCTTGTTCTAGATGCTTCTGCAACATTTAGTCATCAAAACAACTTTTGGTGGTAAGTACTGTTATTATTCCTCTTTGTTAAATGCTGGGAAAATCAGGCACAGAGAGGTTAAATAACTTTCCTGAGATCCCACAGCTAGCAAGAGTGGAGTGGGCATTCAGACTCAGGTGTGCCTCTGCACAGCTCTGCCCTTGCGAGCGTGAGTTTGTCTCAGCCCTAGATGTGAACATGAAGATTTGTGTATATGTGAATTGATATCCTTGGTGTTGCTTCTCTTCAATTTCTTTCCCTTTTATATGAACTTGATGATGTTATTTAGGAATCTTACTTTTTAACCTGAAAAATGTTTAAGCTCAGAAATGTGTTGAGAAAAATAATACTCATGTGTCAGCAACCAAGAATTTGAAAAACTTTGACATTTTGATCTCTTTACTTCTACTCTTTGGTTTTCAAATAAAAGAAGCAGTGATTTCTGACTGAGTTCTTCTCTTGAGCACCCTTCCTCCCTTTCTCCTTTTCATCTCTTGCTCAGAACAGACCCTCTTAAGAGCTGGATGTAAATCCCCCTAGATTATTTCTACCCCAAACGTAGAAATATCTATCAGCCATATACGCTGTACTTTTGTTTATTTAAATGTACATAAAAGGCCTCATATTGGTATGGTGTATCCTTCTCCTTGGCCTTTCACTTAACATATTTTTGAACCCTTTCATAGTGTTATATTTGATTGTAATTCACTCTTAGCAGCTGTAATTAATTTCTGTCTCCTAGATATACCAGATTTCATTTGTTCATTTTCCTAACTATGGGTGATGAGACTGTTTATAATATGTTCCTATCGTAAACAATGCGGACAGGAACATTTTTGGAGCATGGAGTGCCTCTCTTATATTTGCCTCATGGAGCAGGATTGCTAGTTGGGTGGCTCCAACTACTCAACAACACCTGGGGAGGGAGAGGCATAGGACCACATTTGAGAATTAAAGTAAAAAATTGAGGTTCAGCTCCCATAGCTCAGTGAGTAGGATGCTGGCCACATACACTGAGGCTGGCGGGTCCTGCTAAGAAACAATGACAACTGCAACCAAAAAATAGCCGGGTGTTGTGGCATGTGCCTGTAGTCCCAGCTACTTGGGAGGCTGAGGCAAGAGAATTGCCTAAGCCCAACAGGTTGCTATGAGCTGTGATGACGTCCCTCTACCCAGGGCAACATAGTGAGACTCTGTCTCAAAAAAAAAAGAAAAAAAAATTGAGACAAGGACATTTATTGTGTCTAAAATGATAACAATAAATTCTACTGCTAACAGATAACCCAAGTTCGTAACTTCATGGACACTCTAGAAATAAATTTTAGATATATGTGAGGTTAACAAAAAGAACTCTGTGGTCAGAGGTAAGAGATTTGGATTTTCTCCCTCGCTCTGCTCAAACCTAGACTTTTTGCCACAAAACAATACAGTAACAGTCTCTGAATCTCATTTTTCTTATCTGAAGATGAACAGTAGATATTTCCTTCCTAAGCTGCCTAAGTCAAGGCTAAGTTTTCTGTAATGTTAATGCGTTTCCTCAGCACTGAAGTCTCCACTGTCCGGCAGTCTACTGCTCTGCTGTCCCTGAATGCAGCATCCATTCCTGATTTTAGGCATTTGTCCTCTTTGGGCCATTGGCTTATTATGCCCTTCCTGCAAATATCCTAGCTCCTTTGCTTCTTTGGAGGGATAATTATGAACCACGTGGCACTCAGATTTCTCAAGGGTGACCAGGCTTCAGTGATCTCATGGTAACTGGCTTCATATCAGCATATTGATTGTTCCTTTCCTTCTCCTGTCTCACTTCTCTGCTTGTAGCTATTATTTTCTAAGGTCATTTGAGATTCTGGTCTCAGGATCTTCTTTCTAGAGAAACCCAAACAAATTGCCACCTGTCCAAATATTTCCTGTTGTTCTGCCTCTAGCCCAGTTCCACAGGCTTCCAACCTTTTCCTGGCCTGTTCCAGCTCAAGCTAGAGCTGCTCTAGACCCTTAAAACATTTGTCATTTGAATCAATTAATGCAAGTCTGCATGTAGGTTCAGCATCTGGTAAGGGCCTACTGCCTATGGCCATCTTTTTGGTAGCAGGGGTAGAAGGGACCCTCTCTCATGTCTCCCTTCCCCCCCCCCAATAAATTTGATCATATATACATCAAGTACACAACATTGTGTTATGAGATACATATAGATAGTAGAAGAACTACTATAGTGAAACAAATCAACCATTGTATCACCCTTTTGTGTGTGTGTGACAAGAGCAGTGGAAAACCCCAAATGCTGTGCGATTTTTTTAACTGTGCTCCTCGTGATGTACATTAGCTCCCTGGACATTTTCATCCTACACGTTCACTACTTGGTGTCCTTAGTCCTACATCTCCCCACCCCCACCCCCCAGGTTCTTACGTTCATGCCCCTCCCTCCAAGCATAGGGTGAATTGCCAAAAACCAAGAACTCTGTTTTTCAATTTACTTTTATTCTTAAAAAATTGTAATTCCCTTCTGTGGCTAGCATGGGATTAAAGCAGAATGCACTCATGTTGTAAATTGTCATTGAATGACTAGTTGAGGTTTAATGACTCCATCCCCTCAGGACTGCGTTTGTGGATGCCGGCCATCTCTTCTCCTTGGATTTCTTTGCCTTTTAATTAACTTCCCATTAGGCTTGTAGTTCTTGGTGACCTTTAGAGGGCCTGAAAGTCCCAAGGTTACAGACTGGGCATCCATTTTATGGGGCTATATAAAGAAATGCTCTCTCTTGTCACACGTTCAGAACATTTCAGCCAAATCAGCAGAAATAACTTGGAACAAAAACGTGTTGATAAATAGTAGTTAGAATCCTTAGATGTTGTCTAATGCCTTTAATTCTAAATCTATCCATAGCTTATTTTTAAAGTTCTTATCAAGATTTTTTGAAGTTAAAAATGAAGAATCTCAAATGTTAATGATTATAAATGTTTTGCTTCAAATAATTTTGCCACATTTTCCCCCTATGAAATGGGGTCTAGACTTTCTTTCTTTTTTTTTTTTTTTATTTATTTTTCTTTCTCTCCCCCCACCCATCCCACACAGCAGCAGTTCTCAACCCATGGGTCGCGACCCACAGGAACTGTATTAAAGGGCCGCGGCATTAGGAAGGTTGAGAACCACTCCCATACAGAATCAACCTAATTAAAATAAAATTATTAAATTTTGTAACTTTTAAGAAGTCTTTTATTTTGGCCAAATACAGCATATGGTAAAAAACTGGTAGAAGAATTCAAGTATTGGTTAGCAAATAAATGACTGTTTTCCCTGGACTTGACTGCTTTGTCTACCGCTTTATTTCGTTTGTGAAATGAGGAGCAACCCTTGTGACCTCTGACTTTGAAGACTTCAGCACCTGAGAGTATTATTATTTATTCCGTGAGGTTAAACACTGAAGAAACTTTTTTCTTCTCACACTGCGAAACATTCTATTTATCGTTTGTTTGAACCTGCGTAGTGAGTCCTGATTTTGTAAAATGTTTTTCAAAAAGCATATTTCCCAGATTGCGTTCTTTTCAGAACGCATGTGGACTCTCTCTGTGCCCTGCACTTGTCTGCAGAGCTCATCACAGATTATCTCTGCTGCTGGCAGGAAGCGAGCCGCACAGTTGCAGAAAGGTTCCTCATTCAATTCAGCCCTCATTCGGATTTTGACTTATTCGGTGCTGCTGTGGAAAAGCTGTTTGCCTGAATAAATAAATAATATCCTACAAACAGAGTTCATAAACTAGGAGGCGGAAATCTAGGAGCCAAAATTCAGATCCGAGGCGCTAATTCTCTTTGCTTCCCTTTTCGCCTTCCTCACAGCCTCCTCTTTTTTTTTTTCTTTCTCCACCGCCACCTCCCCAGCCTTCCCTTTTTAATGCTCAGGTTGCTGGGGTTGGAGGGTGAGGGAACAGGATCCCCAGTTTTACATAATCATTCACTGCTCTCTGTTTGAAATGTATAAATTCTAATCCTCTCCCAAAAGGCTGGGGTGGCACTTGTGGGGAAGAAGAGTCCTAACCGAGGCTGTGTCCAGAGTCTTCACGGAGGAGCACTGGGGGAAGGAGACAGGGCCAGCCTTGTCCAGGCAACCCCAGCAGCGGCTCATGCAGTTAAGTCAGACTGGTTTTTGAATACAATTCTTTATAATTTTTTTTTATAGAGATACACATCCTAACATTTCTATAGAAGAACCTCAGTTTTTTTCTTTCCTAAGGTATAAAGGTGGGGTCTGTGTTTCCATAAGATAGAGAAAATTTATCTTTATTTTCCCTAGAGAACAAAATACTTCGCTGTCTAAAGTTTCAGTCTTGACTGTAGCTGTCAGGGTGAGGCCCTCTGGGTGCTGTAGAGGCTGCCTCCTCTGTGAGACTCCACCTCCACAGGAGTAAAGAAGGTGTGAAGTTCCTGGCTGCCTTCTCCTGGAAGTTGTGCATTCAGACTCAGCAAGTTCCTCTTGACTTCTGACTGGAACCTTGTAAACACATCAGAAATATGCAAATATGACAGTGAAGAAGGCCATCTCCACTCTGTGCAAACAAATTGTGCTCCCCAAGAAAAGAAAAATTAAATTGCCTATCACTTGTTACAGCAGTTCACATTGAGAGTCAAAATTTAATTATGTTATTATCTTAAGTTCCACATTAAAACAATGGTAATAATGTTTGAATTTATAAAAACAATCATAACTTATAATGAGAGTTTTCCAGATATATAGAGGTACTGTAGCCAAATGGTTATTCCTCCCTAGATCTGGAAACCTTAGTTTAAACCTGGCCTTTTCATCTATCAGCACTTAGGAAGTTACTAAGCTTTGGTTTTCAATTTACTCATTTATAAAATAGACACAGTAATAATGACTCATAGGCTTAATCTAAGGATTAAATGAGATGATATATGTACAACTCTTAGCACAATACCTGAAACTAGGTAAGCACTATCAGTATGTAATAGTGGTTGCATTTTCATCTCTTTCCTGTTCATTATGATTTTTAATCTTCCTCATAGCCTTTGATTATAATATATACTGAGGCCACAGAATAAATATGTTCAGCTTTGCTTGCTGTTGTAACTATTCTACTCCTCATTATAGTATAAAAGTAGCCAAAGACAATATAAACGAATGGGTGTGTTTCAATAAAACTTTGTTTACAAAACTAAATGTCCAGAGGGGTTTGGTCCAGGGACTATGGTTTGCTGATTACTGCCAACTCTCCATTTGCTATTAGAATAAGAATGGGAGCAGGTTGGTTAGCAGATTGCCTGTGAGACCATTGCTAATTAGTGGTAGATGTCACAGTTGTATCCATTGTTTCCTAAATTTATTACAGGACTTCTCTGCAGAACTGAGTGTGATGGCCATTTCTTATCTAGTGATCAGTTGCAATATCTTAGACAGACTTACAGGCATCGTTGATTAGAGGTGATGTGGGCAGTTTTCTTTTACTTTGTTTTACAGCCAAGATGTCAATTTTAAGTATCTCACTAGCATGAATGTTAGTCATGAGAAGATATGGGCAAAAGCAGCTGCCTGTGTCAGTCCTAACTGAGGAACAGAAATGTAGCAAGCAGCGTAAAGCATTTCTTTATACCTTTTCCAACAGGCTTAATGGCACTAAAAGTAAATGTTTCATTTCAGTCAAAAATATATTCCTGGAAGCACCTCTGGCTCAATGAGTAGGGCGCGGGCCCCATGTATGGAGGGTGGCGGGTTCAAACCCG
>CAUYON010014456.1:0-11778 GCA_963573935.1 Arctocebus calabarensis | reverse complement strand
ATGAATGGATACAGTCCTTTCATGGAATTGAGGCCTAGGAAATTCACAAGAAATTGACCTAGGCATAGGAGATGGGGGTTCCACATTTAGTCTTAAGTGTGAAGTGAAGGAGACACCAAGGCACAGGTGTCTCCTCAGCAGTTAACTAGTATTATATTAAAGGGTCTCACCATAAGATCATGAACTTGCCACCATTGCCTTGCATTGGCAGCACCGTACAAATAACTTTGTAAAGATTCATAATCTTGGTATATCAGTGTCTCACAGCTGTGTTAGTGTGGATGTGTGGTGCTGTCTTGCACACTGGAATTCATTATTGTTGTTGCGTGATTTTGTGGGCCATGGAGAAATTGTTACAGCCTGAATCAAACCAATGAACAAACATTAAATTTCTTTGTTTGTTTGTTTGTTTTTTTTACATTTTTTAAAAATTAAATCATAGCTGCATGCATTAGTGCAATCAAGGGGTACAATGTGCTGGCTTCATATACAATCTGAAATGCTTTCATCAAACTGTTTAACATAGCCTTCATGGCATTTTCTTAGTTATTGTATGAAGCATTTGTATTCTGCATTTATTAAGTTTCACCTGTACCCTTCTAAGATGCACCATAGGTGTGGTGCCACCAATTACCCTCCCTTACCCTAACCTCCCCCTTCCCTCCCCTCCATTGCCCCTTTCCACATATTCTTGTGCTATAGTTGGATTATAGCCTTCATATGAAACCTTTAAATTAGCTTCAGAGTAGGGCTGGGTATATTGGATACTTTTTCTTTCCTTCTTGAGATACTTTGCTAAGAAGAATATGCTCCAGCTCCATCCATGTAAACATGAAAGAGGTAAAGTCTCCATCTTTCTTTAAGGCTGCATAGTATTCCATGGTGTACATGTACCACAATGTATTAATCCATTCGTGGGTCGATGGGCACTTGGGCTTCTTCCACGACTTAGCAATTATGAATTGGGCTGCAATAAACATTCTGGTACAGATGTCTTTGTTGTAGTGTGATTTTTGGTCTTCTGGGTATATACCAAGTAAAGGAATTATAGGGTCGAGTGGAAGGTTTATTTTTAGATCTCTAAGTACTCTCCAAACATGCTTCCAAAAGGAACGTATTAGTGTGCATTCCCACCAGCAGAGTAGAATTGTTCCCTTTTATCCACATCCATGCCAACTAAGAAAATGCCATGAAGGCTATGTTAAACAGTTTGATGAAAACATTTCAGATTATATATGAAACCAGCACATTGTACCCCTTGATTGCACTAATGTACACAGCTATAATTTAATAAAAAAAGAAAGAAAGAAAAATATTCAACTGCAGATTAGTCTAATTAATTATGATGTTCCATGAAATAGTACATCCACAGTGAAATGAAGGATATAGGTACTAAATGGAAAGATGCATTTGGTTACTTATTTTTTATTTAAATTTTCTAAGTTAGGCAATGGGAAGTGCGTGTCTTCTACCACTGACTTGCAAAAAAAAAAAAAAGACTTGCCCAGCACCTACAGCTTTGGGGCCATGTGCAGGATTATGGCTGCAAAGACTTGCCCAGCACCTACAGCTCTGGGGCCATGTGCAGGGTTATGGTTTGTCTCTGCAGTGATACTTCAGAAAACCTCCTCGGCCAGCTGCAAAGTGAGCGTCTCTGTAGGTGCACATGAGCAAAGTGTTTGTTTTTCTGTGCTTGTCTATGGAGAAAAACAGAGGAGGTGATGATCAGAAGATATTTTGCTGTCTCATCTCTGGGTCCTGTCCCTATTCCTTTCCTACTATATAACATCAATTCAAAATAAAATAAAACACAATGCAGCAGTGAAAACACCCACACAGAATCATCTCTGAGATGCGTAGGAACTTGCCCAGGAAGCACCTGCTCTGAGTTGTGAAGGACTTGTCGGACTGCATTGCTGTGGGTGTGGTACCTGAGTCTAATAATCAGCCAGAAGTCTGATCATCCTCCTGTGGTGTGTCCGCAGTGGATGGACCTTTGTGTGCGTGGCTTCTTCACCACCCCTGTGATGTGGCTGCTTTCTCTGCTGTCTCCTGACATTTCTTCAGCGTTGTCCTCAGGTACCACCTCTGCCCACAGCACGTCAGCTGTGGATTCAGAATGAAAGGTGGATGATAGAAGCTTTTGATAACACCTGTGCTTTGTTGCCTAAATCCATCTCCCTTAGAAGCTTATTCTTGATCACACATTCATTTAATAACTTCAGAGGTAGAAATGTATTTACAATCCTTCAAAGCTGGTTCAATGCAGGGTCCTAGGGTCCCCCAACCCCCCCCGTTGTAACCTCCTTAGTTGCTGAACTCTGGGTGGGAGGCCAGGGTGATGAGGACTGTGGAGGCTTGGAAGCGTTTCAATGCTGGGATAGCTGTGGTGGCGGTGTCGGGGTGCGATTTTGATAATCCAGTGCATAAAACGAATGAGTCCAGAAAAGGACGATACCAATCATCGGGGAATCGAAAATATTTAATTGAGCAAACGTCTGCCATGTGCCAGGCACTCTGCTGGACTTGGGGTTACAGCAGGGACTGGACCTGCGCTGTCCCACCTCTCTGGAAGCTTGCGGGCTAGAGAGGAAGACAAAGCTGTCATGATAAGAGGGCTCATATCACGGGGACTGCTTAACGTAAACAAGGGGCAGTTTCTGAAGGAGAAGTGTTCAATTACATGGTGTGACGCCAAAGGACCAGCTATTACTCACAGAGATCAGAGAAATGAATCATCTTAAGAGAAATTGCTACTCGTTACAAGGAAACATTTTAATGTCTGTGACCATAGTGAGGGCTTGGCATAGGCCTTAGTGGAAGTCTCCAAACATGAGGCAGGCACCCGTGTAATCCAAGGCAGCACAGCCAGGCCACCCCCAGGCTGCGGGGGGTCCCAGTCACTAGCCTGTCTCTGTGAGATGCTAGCAGGTCAATGCCATTGTTCACGCTGGTCTGCGAGAGGAATAAAGCTAGTCATTTTTGCATAACATAAGCACAGTCTTTTGAGACATTTTGATCAAAACCATGGGCAGGGCTGAACTCTTCCTGCCTGAAAACAGGTTGCTGCTAAAGATGAGTTAAATCCTGTCAGGTGGGATGTCTCCACCACGTTCCAGGGGCGTGTCCTCAATTCTCCACCCGGGATGAAAACTCAGTCAGATTTTTCAGGCCTGATTGAGGAACCCTCTGGATCGTGTGTGCTGTGTTGGCTGAGTACAGATAGCGCGTATCTACTGGGGAGACAGGCCCTGTGGCAGAGAAGATACCAGACTATCTTCTTCCCCGTGCGTGTTCTCCAAAGTGCCGTTTTGCAAAAACTGCTTGTTTTGTGGAAACAAACACATTTTGGCTCCTTTTGGCTCCACGAAGCCAGTGGAAAAGCCAAGCTGAATCCCTCTCTCCCTCGTGAATCATCCTCCAATCTGCCAACTGAATTCTGGCTGAGGCCACTTTGTTTAAGGAGAACGAGTTACAGAGCTGAAAGGAAACATGTTGGTTCTCAGATCTCAGGCCATTCGTGGAGTAATGAGAAACATAATGTTTTCCCTCCAAAGTTGATCATATCTGATATGGGTGGAAGCAAGACAGGGTAAATATTTTCATCTTTTGTGGTGTAATTTAATAGAATCATAATTTTGCTCGTGATGACATCATTTTGAATGTTATTGATAGGAAATCATTTTCCTGCCTTCTGCTCATTTAGGAAATTTAGATGTGAATTCAGTGTAGAAATGTCCACCGTTTAATGGTAAAGATGCATTAAATAAATATACACTTCTTATCAGAGTGACACCCAAATAATCTCATAGTGTTTTATATTTACTGGAAATAGCCACGACAAACTTTTAAACAATTACTCATGTTGTATTTTGATCAAAGTCAGTGCTTTTTGTGGGAGGAAGGGTATAAATTTGGATTAATAAATCCCCCAGAGCAGCCTGGGGGCAGGTTGGGGAACTCAGGAACCCACGGCCAGCACCTGGTGTGTTGAGGCTACAGAGGTTCCTCCAGCTCAGTCTGGGGTCACATCTCAACACTGCAAGGAGGGGTGAGTGTGTGTGGGAAGGGAGGGAGAATCTCCCCCTTGCTCCTCTGTGAGGCCTCGAGACAACAGAGATGGGGGACTGACCGAAGCCAAACTTGAGGATTTAAAATACGAGTTGTTCCAGTTTGAATCACTGTCATGGGAAGGTTCCTGATGTGTCCCTAAATTGTCCCCTTGTACTAAGGACTGGCTCAGCTGTTCAGGGGCTACTGGTGGTGGCTGTGACTGTTAGAACTGACCCCAAAGTCTCAAAGGTTCCTAGGATCATGTAGAAGCCACAGTGATGACATCACCATTTAGGTAAAATGATGCTGGGGCAAGACGCCCTCCCTCCCCGCGTCCCTAATGTAAAGACTGCACCATGGGACAGAGCCATGCTCGTGACATCCACGTGCTCTGGCCCCAGCATCGTCCTGGACTCTGGTGCTCACCGAGGCCACGGCAACTGCTGATCCTGCTGGCATCTGGGACAATCTCATTGGACTGTAGGGTTTGGTACTCTGGTCATGGTTCAGCAAACCACACTAGGAAAATCCCAGAATGCTCAACCCTAATAGACCAAATTGTTGGGGTACAGATCTTTCCTTTCCCCTCTCTTTATAGTGATTGTCCATTCTTAGCCAGTCAGGGATCTCCAGAGAGCGATGTTCATGACATCGTAAGCACACTTCAGTGGCACAAAGATATTTTCAACTAAAAAAAAGAAACTGGCCCAGCTCCGATAGCACAGTGGTTAGAGCACTGGCCACATACACCAAGTCTGGCAGGTTCAAGCCCAACCCGGGCCAGCTAAACAACAATGACAACTATAACAAAAAATAGCCGAGCGTTGTGGCAGGTGCCTATAGTCCCAGTTACTTGGGAGGCTCGGCAAGAGAATTGCTTAAGCCCAAGAGTTTGGGGTTGCTGTGAGCTGTAACACCACAGCACTCTACCGAGGGCGAAAAAGTGAGATTCTGTATAAAACACACACACACACACATACACACACACACACACTAAAGTAATACTCTAGTTAACTAGAAGTCAAATTTACCCGACTTTCAACTTTCTGGAACGTAGCTCTGAACCTAAATTCAGTAAAGGAAACTCATGTGCTGAAGTCATCACACTGTGTCCCTTGGTTTCTGACATGGGGCTGTCAACTCTAACTTCACAGCAGATTCTCAGCAAACCTCCCACCCAAAAGAGTCTACACAGCGGCATTTAGAAAGAAACACGCATACTGGTGAAGGCAGTTGCCAACTGTGGGAAATGCAAGGAAGTATCTGTAATGAATTTGTAATGACGTATTATGTAACATACAGACATCATTAAGAAAATTAAGAGGCTTTATTTTTGAGAGGAGAGAGAGAGGTATAGATTATGCTTCCTATGTTTATTCTTCTTTCAACATTTATATACAATTTCTTATGCTTACTATTTGTCCTTCTCTACGACTTTTAAATTCATGAGCTAGATGGATGACCTTTCCCTATCCGGGAAATTTCATTATGTAGAATGCTTCATTTCCCCCAAGAAACCAAATGAAGTGTCACCAGGTATATTGTGATTATTTATTTTTCCTTTAAACAGCTTCTTACATACCCACTTGTTCCAAGCCTTCACACTACACACGCTCTTTCTCCATCCCATCCTTTTTCTCAGTGAAGAGCAAAATCATCAATAACTTCAGATGAACACTGCTTGCTGTAGTGCTGAGACGGTTTAGGTGGACGACTCTGATTGATTAGCGTCTAAAGGGAAATGCAAACCGTGTCAGTTACATCTCTGCTTTCGCCACAGCCAGTGCCCAAGGCCTGGTTAGGGTCTCTGGCTTTCCTTTAGGCACCTGTGGTTTCAGGCGATTCTACCAGCTGCCTTCTTCTAATTAATGAAATTATACTTCTGCAGGCTTCCCTCAAGCAATCAAGGGGCAATAGCTCTGAGTCTCGAAACTTGGGCCTCGCCCGGAGCTATTGATCGTCCCAGCACCAAGATAATCAGGTTAATTCGGGAAGATAATCAGGTTTTTACTAGTCTAAAGATCCAGAGACTCCCTGTAAAAAGTAAGTGCAGAAGCCAAATGTTAGAACTCCGGAAGAAGTCTCTTGTAATTTAAAAGTTTTATTGCAAATAATATGACCTTACCCAGATTTAGCTTTCTGAGTATGCCTTGACTTCCCTGGGGTGAGGACAGTAGGGAGATTTGGTTTGTTTCCACAGGTCAAGTTCTCCCCATGCTCTGGCCACTTTTTGTTCTAAGATTTCACCCCACAAGTCTCGAGGTTTCTACTTAATCTTTACTTTATCAGGCTCCCAAAATAGTGTGCTGCGATACTCTGAAATCACAGAGACATCAGTAAGAGGCTTCAGCACCACAGTCCAATGTGTCTGTGTGAGCCTGTGTGCATACGTGTGTGCACAAACACGCGCGTTTACTTGTGTGTGCATTAAGGGAACCACACAGGAGTTGAAAGTCCGGGGAAGGAGCTGAAATTCTGGGTGCATCTAACTTATGCCTGGGATTCATTTGAGCTACAATATGGAAAAAAATTCTGCAATGGTCAGTGAAGTAAACCTCAACTGTACTGATCAGGAGATCATCCTGTTTGGGGAAGGTAGATCTAGAATGGTCTTATTACTGGCCAAGCCTGTCTAGTGTGTGAAGTTAGCAGTTAGCGTGTGGTAGCCCAGCACACTCATCTGTCCGGTTCCTGCCCTGCCCACAGGACGGCCCCCCCCAGCCCTCCCGGTGTCACTGCCCTCCTCCTCTGCCAAAACCTCCCAACAGCAGCAAGGAGAAAGGGTCTGATTACAAGAAATGTTGGTTATTGAGAATCATTTAAAGCATCGCCCTCATTGCCCTGGAGTATCTCTGACTTCTTGGGATCCAAAACTTAAACTTAGGAAATAAAAAATTCATTGTAAAATTTTGGATAATAGCCAGAGGTTAGCTGAGTGATAGTCCAGGTAGATTTTCATTAATACTAATAGTCACGTTTGCTACCTTGACAGGAGTCCCTATAACTACCATGAGATTGCAATTTTGACTTTAGATATTGGGTGCTTCAACATATTTTCTTTCCAAGTTTTGCCGAGTTTTACCGCCCCTGTCACCTAAATTGCAAATTTATTAGTGTTGTGGCTGAATGTCTGTGTTCCTCCCAAATTCTTATGCTGAATCCCTAATGCCAAATGTAATGGTACTTAGAGGCAGGACCTGAGGAGGTGGTTAAGTTCGAATGTGGTTATGGGGGTGCAGCCTCTGAGATTCAATAGGTGTCCTTAGAAGATAAGTGGAGGAAGGGGGGAAGGGAGGTGGGAGGAGGAAGAGGAGAAGAAGGGTGGAGAGGGAGACCAGACTGGCGCCCTCTCTCTCTCTCTCAGACACACTAAGAAGGAGGCTGTCTGCAAAGCAGGGAGAGAGCCCTCACCAGTAACTGAACCTGCTGACACGTTGACCCTGGACTTCCAGCTTCCAGAACTATGAGAAACAAATGTCTGTTCTTTAAGCCACTTGGTCTATAGTATTTTGTTATGGCAGCTGCAGCTGTCTCACACAGCCAGCACATCTGGCCCTGTCACCCCAGTTTTAACAGACTTCTCCAAGGGTACAAGAGATGATAACCTCAGTGAATTGAGGAGCATTGGGAAAGTGATTTGTCATGCTGAGAAGGCGATCAAGGAGGATCTTAATGAAGAAGAGAACTTGGCATTGCTGTGAGGTATAATGCCACTATAATACCTCCTAGTTCCTTGAACTCTCTAATCTCAGCCTACAAACTGTGACATTGCTGCTGTCTTTGAAGGTGCTTAAAGCCTTTCCTATACTCACTGGGAGTGGCAGGTGGGGCAAAGTCAATGGTGTTCACAGGTAATATCTTCCAGGAGGCAAAATATCGCAGAGGCGGCAGGACTGGGAAAGTCCTAGTCTTCTCAGCTGGCTTTTAGCCCTGCTTTTGCTCAATGGAGTAGGACAAAAGAGTTTAATGAATAATTACCAAGTGCCTGATAGTAGCTTGGCATTGTGTCAGCGGGAGGGCGCGGAGAGAGCCACGGCAGACGACACAACTTAGAACTTGTCTTCATGGAGCTGTTGTCTGTCAGGGAAATAGACATTGAAAAGGTAATTTCATGGGACATTAGGGACAATTTAGGAAGAGAGGAAGATTATGAAACTGAGTGATCCTCGGCCTCTGTGAACCACAAATGGTATTCAGAAATGTCCTAAAATATAAAGTACAAAAACATCAAAAGGTTACTACGACAGCGCAGATGAGAAAGAATCCAGGTAGAAGAGAGGACAGATCGCTGCTTAGAATCTTCCCAAATTAAACACGATGTAAGAACTCATGTTGGGATCAGGAGGAAATCACCGTGGTGATGAGTGATGCAAAAGGATGTGCCTTAAAGAAACCTGCTGCTCTCTTGAAACAGAGATGCCTAATACCACAGGTGCTCTGAGAGCTCCCGGTGAAAGGCATGCCTGCCTGGGAATTCAGCGCGCTTTAGGAATTCTAGCACATCAAGTGGGCAAGGGGGTTCCATGCTGCTGTGCTGTCCTAACCCAGCCCATGGGAGGTGAAATGATTTTGTTCTTTTTTTAAAATTACGCATTATAGAATTTTAGAATTAGAAGAGATTGTGCAGAATATCTCTTTCTAGTTCTTTCTCCGGGATCCAACTCTGCTGTGTTAGTTTCATCCCCTACTCCCCTACATTTGTTCGACAATAAGATTTCTTTTTTTTTTTTTTTTTAAGACAGAGTCTCACTTTGTCACCCTGGGTAGAGTGCCATGGCGTTATACCTCCAGCAACCTCAAACTCTTGGGCTCATGCAGTCCTCTTCCCTCGGCCTCCCAGAGTAGCTGGGACTACAGGCACTTGCCACACCACATGGCTATATTTAGAGATGGGATCACATTCTTCCTCAGGCTGGTCTTGAACTTCTGAGCTCAAGCCATCCACCTGCCCCCTCAGAGTGCCGGGAATCCAGATGTGAGCCACCTCGCCTGGCCCAACAAACAATATTTCTAATAAAAGTGACAACCACAGATAACAAGCAAACAGTTCCCAGTGGCATGGCTTACTTTGGCTAATAGGCACAGAAAATCTATTTTCTTATTCTTATTTTACAGATAAAGCCTGAGATGCAAAGGGTATCGTATCTACACAGATGTGATGGAGTGGTGTGTGTCTGATTCCAGAGTCTGCAGTGACACTGCTATCTGATGTGTTCTCCCATACTGAAGTCACTTAATTTTAGTGTCTCTAGTAAATGGAAACTCAACAGAGAGGAGGATAACACAGGAACCGAGCACCGTCGGTTCCACAGCACAAGTGCCTAGGAAGTTGGTGCTGAGTCCTCCAAGAACAAAGATGGAGAAACCACGATGGTCTCACCCAGAGCCTCCAGCTCGCTCCCCCGGGACTGTGTCTCCACATCCAGGTTATAGATGTGTCACCTTTCCCCTGGCTCGTGAAAGGCTGAGAAAAGAAAAGGGGGCTCTGAGAACAGCTCTTAGAGCTCAGCCTACTGACCTCGTATGGAGGACCGACGTCCTGGAGGGGTTTGGGGAGTGAACTCTCAATGAGGCTGGAGTTACAGGAATGTTTAAAGAGGGGGAGTCAGGAAGGGGCATAACCAAAAGCAAGAACGTGCCTCACTGGCCTTCCTCAAGTTGTCCTTTTTTTCCCATCTCTTTTTAACCTAAGAAAAAGAGAGGGAGAGCGAGATCCCAGCTTATGGGAGAGAAGTTGTGCTGATAGTTCCTGAAGGTGCCTTTACGGAAGGAGCTGGGCTCCCCCAAAGGTGGAGAATCTGCCCACAAAACTTTAGGATGAAACTCTTTGAACGCGTGTTCTTTACAGAGGTAAGTCAAAACGAGGTCAGTAGGGTGAGCTCTAAACCCACACACACGACGTTGTCCTTCTCAGAACAGGAATCCAGCTGGTGTGGAGACCCAGGGAGAAGACGGCCATCAGTGAGCCCAGCAGAGATGCTTCAGACAGAACCCACCTGCCCACACCTGGGTCTAGGGCTTCCAGCCTCCAGGACACTGAGATAAGAAATGTCTTAAGCCACCCCACACATCAGACTGCCCTAGAAAACTAACCCTGGTGTGCATTCTCAAACTTTGTCCCTGAATCTTCAGTTATATTTGTTTACCTATAGCTGAGCTTTCCAATATGGTAGCCATTATTTACCCGTGTCTGTATAAATATAAGTTAATTAGCACTGAGTACAATTAGAAATTCAGTTGCACTAGCATAGCTGATGGATTCATTAACCCCGTGCGGCCAGTGGCCTCTGCATTAAGCAGCAGTTTTAGGAAGCTTTTATATCATCACAGAGTGTTTAATTGGATGTTGCCGACTGAGACAAGACCTAATTTAATCTCATGGGACCCCTCAAAGAGGAAGGAGAGTCTAGAACAAAATTGAAGGATGAGTGGATTTTTTAAAAAGTGGGAGGATGATGAGTTGGGCTCGGCTCAGCTTGTTCCAACATGACGAATTGCAAGAAGAGGCGAGGGGTGTATCTGTGCACACTCACAGACACAGACACACCTCTCACCTGGGTGTGTGTGTGCGTAGGGGCTAGTCCCTTGTGAAGTCAGTTCCCCTTGTACTGGATTTATAAGCCTCCATGTCCCCCCAGCTCTTGTTCACGAAGTTCCACCCCCCTTTGCTCTAATTAAATCCTTCATGTGATTCATTAGTTGAGGTGAGTCAGTGCCTGTGCATATATTGCAAAAAATGTCAATGCATCCCTACAAATGCAAGTAAATCCTATGGCCTAACAGCAGGGGAGCAGCTGAACTCCACTTTAAATGAACAGTGAAAAAATGGATTTGAAAAGGGTCAGAGATTTCCTGTGCAGCGGTTTCCTGGGATAATGTGTGTGTGTAACATGCTCTCCTATGAATTATGGGTGAGGAAGGCAGAAATATTAAGCAAATTAGAACAAAATTTAAAGAGCAGGTGGTTGGGAAGAGGACACTCCGGGTGGGGAATTGTACTGGCAGATTAATTATCTCAGACAACTCAGAACATTTCAGTGAGTTTCCTCCGGAAGACTGAAGGAAGGGAACTTCTCTTTGAATTCCTAGAAAGGGATCTGAGTTAACTGGCGCTCATATATGCAAGGAGGTCCCATCCATTCTAAAAATCTGCAATAAATTAAATAATTCAGAAGAAAAAACAAAGACACATGAAAAGTTATTCCAAGAAGTTAACATGAAGAGATAAATACGGCTTCCCCCAATTTAGGAAGTGCCAAGATTATCTTTTTTTGTTTTTAGAGACAGAGTCTCACTTTATCGCCCTTGGTAGAGTGCCATGTTGTCACACAGCTCACAGCAACCTCCAGCTCTTGGGCTTACACAATTCTCCTGCCTCAGCCCCCTGAGTAGCTGGGACTACAGGTGCCTACCACAATGCCCGGCTATTTTTTTTTTTTTAATTGTTCCTTCATTCCTTCCCTCCTTCCTTCCCTTCCTTTCCTCCCTTCTTTCCTTCTTTTCCTTTCCTTTCCTTTTCCTTCCTTCCTCCCTCCCTCCCTCCCTCCCTCCCTCCCTCCCTCCCTTCCTTCCTTCCTTCCCTCCTTCCTTCCCTTCCCTTCCTTCATTCCTTCCCTCCTTCCTTCCCTTCCTTTCCTTCCTTCCTTCCTTTCCTTTCCTTTCCTTTTCCTTCCTTCCTTCCTTCCTCCCTCCCTTTCTTCCTTCCTTCCTTCCCTCCTTCCTTCC
>CAUYON010014453.1:0-20215 GCA_963573935.1 Arctocebus calabarensis | reverse complement strand
GACTACAGGCATTCGCCACAATGCCCGGCCATTTTTTGGTTGCAGCCAGCATTGTTGTTTGGCGGGCCCGGGCTGGATTCGAACCCGCCAGCTCAGGTGTACGTGGCTGGCGCCTTAGCCCGTTGAGCCACAGGCGCCGAGCCACAAAACAGATTCTTATTGAACTTATGCAAAGAATTTGTATTGTCAGAAATTAAGAGTACTTACAAATGGGCTTTCAAATTCTGGACAAATCAAGGAGAGATCAAAAAATACATGTTTCAAATTCTGGTCATAAGTACATATTTTGCTTGAAAAGCTACAAATAGCTCAAAAGACAGAAAATTATTTTCTTGACTTCTGAAAAACAGAACACAGACAGAATCAACAACATTTCAAACAAAAAGCCATTGCAAACTAGCCCAGTTCCATGCAACTGATTTCTGTTCTGTGAAGTTAGGTTAGCAATACTCATAGACATGTTAACTTTCCAATGAAAGATCTAAAAATCTGCTTTTAGTCCAAAGGTATTCCATTTCCAAGGACATCAGGAATTTGAATTTGAGAGAATCCGTCTCTTAATATTTCTTTTTCTTTTTAGGTTAAACTTTGGACTCAGCCAGTTACACAAAAAAACACTTTCTTTTTTTAGATGAATTAAAATTATTACCAACAATATATGTTAAGATAGACCAATGTCTTATATATTAGGACAGATCAATGTCGTATACGTTAGGACAGATCAATGCTTTACAGGTGAGGACAGACCAGTGCTTTATACATTAGGACAGAGCAATGTTTTATAATATTGGAACATATATATATATCCATAACCCATATAAAATTAATCACCATTTCTTTTTTGACATTGTTTCCTATACATTTTTAATAAGTTGAATAAGTTTAATTTCTTTTCCTATGACTTTCAGTAGTCTTAATATTTCAAAAAGACCAAAGTTAGAGTTGTGCCTTTTTGTTTTTTTTCTTTTGGCCTGAACCTGCCAGCCTCAGTGCATGTGGCCAGTGCTGTAACCACTGCACTACAAGTGCCAAACCCCAAATTTAGAGTTTTGTTTTTGGAAGGTTTGTCAAGTATCCAAGGCCTAAAATATTAGTTCAAATGAGATTACATGCAGAAAGATTTTAAAGGAAATACATAGCCAACTGCATCACATGTAAATTCTTTCATAAATTCCCTTTTATGACCTGCACAGACAATCTACAAACATTCTAAACTTTCTTTAACTTTTGCCCTGCCTTTTACTTTCTTACACCACCATTCTGTTTCAGGACAAAATTTATCACACAAGATTCTTTACACAACGCCATTCTCCTTTCTGTCTAATTTCTCTTACTCTCAAAAACTCACTTCTGGCTCGGCGCCTGTGGCTCAATGGGCTAAGGCGCCAGCCATGTACACCTGAGCTTGCGGGTTCAAATCCAGCCTGGACCTGCCATACGACAATGGTGGCTGCAACCAAAAAATGGCCGGGCGTTCTGGTGGGTGCCTGTAGTCCCAGCTACTTGGGAGGCAGAGGCAGGAGACTGGCTTGAGCCCAGGAATTGGAAGTTGCTGTGAGCTGTGATGCCATAGCACTCTACCCCGGGTGACAGCTTGAGGCTCTGTCTCAAAAAAAAAAAAAAAACCTCACTTCCCACAAAACAGGATACCAGTTTACCACGAAGTCATCCATTCACTTGGCCAAACTGATAATTAGAAGGTTTAAAAGGCAAGAATCTTATCCTTTGACAAAGACTCAGTTTCCCCAACAATTTAAACAACTGAATTGTTACATTTTGCAAATGAGAGACTTTTTATGAGATATTACATTGATACAGGATTTCCCCCCCCTCAGGGCTGGACAGGGACCCCCCATTTTTCAGGCTCAGGTCCCATCTCTAGGCACAAACTCTCTGAGCCCCAGCAAGGTCATGAACAAAGCAGTCCCAAACATTTTGGATTGCTCCCCCCTGACTAAGGAGCACACACCCTAATCCCCTCCTCAGACAAAAACCACTGCAAAGACCTAATAACCTTGTCTGAGGTAAGGGGCTGCATTCATTCATTTGCTAGAATATCCATTCAGTTTGTAAAGGTATTTTTCTATCTACCAAGTCCTAGACAAAATATCACTCAGGGCCACTTATTTACCCTTAGACAAAGGACTCATGTAGGATAACTCTGACCTGGGCCTCCTCCCCTCTTCCAGAGGCTGTTCACCTTGGAAGCCTGTTGCTTATATGGATACAGCCTTGTCCAGCACAAGATTCACACTCTCTCCCCCAGATTTTCAAGGGCCATCCAGAGTTCACTGGACTACCTGAACTGCAACACTTTCAAGGCACGGCCCCTCTGCCAATAGTTCTGGCACTCTCCACTCCCTCTGCATACCCCTCAGTCCAACTAAATGCCATTTTACTACTGATCTGTGACCCGCGGGCTCAATTCTTAAATTCCTGAGACCAAAGACTCACTGAAGAAATTCCAGTAACAAAACTACATCTTTTCTAATGTCTTTTCATTTTCCTCCAAGTCCCACATGGCCATAGACAGAAAGTTGAAAACCTAGAACTTCCAGTTTCTTTCAGAATAGCCAGGGGGCAAAGGTGGAGCAGGGAAGAAGGGCACACTCAGGCATTTGTTTCACCTGTGAATGAGGTGTGGGGGCAAAACCCCACCTGTTGTTACCCATCTCAGTCATTCTCTAAGCACTCACATGCATACAATTCCAACCCATTTCTTAACCTGGGCAGCCTCAATTTCCCACTAGCCATAGGAGGCAAACCACCACTCCCCTAGGTCCTGTGAAGGGAGGTCCAACTCCACTCTCAAAGTCCTCTCAGTTACACGACATCCACATACCTCTCAACAGACCTGCCTGCTATCTAATGGCCAAGGAGTTGATCAGGCCCCTTCTTCCACTAAAACTGTAGTGGGATCCTCAGATCAATCATACCTTGCCTTAGACGTCTTCCTGTGTAGGTACCTGTTCCTGCATGCCAGTTCCTCCTGGTGTTTGACTCCTTGAAGACTCTCTGAGGGGGTCCCTTCTCTGCCCAGCCCAGGCATCCACACAGGGAGGCCAAATTGCCTCCCTGGCATGCTCAGTGGTTCACATCACCCAGGCTGATCAGGGGCCCCCATGTGGGTGTCCAGAGGAATGGTGGCAACAACCAGGGGCATGTTCTCTCCAAGGGTGATCTCGTTTCCTGGTCAGGGAACCAAAAATGTTGCAGGAAGACGAGGCCCAATGGAGAGAAAGAGCACCCAAACACCACATTTTTAAGAGGAAGGGCTTTATTCACCAGCCTGGATCTTACAGCATAGAAGAATTCCAAATGACCATGCTCCCCAACTGGCTTTGTCTTTCCCTTTTTAACGATAGTCAAAAAGTTCCACCCCACAGTTACCCTTCTTATTGACCAGTTTGAATCAAGCAGGAGATGCTATTCCAGCCCCTACAGAACTACAGTATTTCACAGAACTTAGAAATTTCCAAGTTTCAGAAGTTTACAAATTCCCAAGAGCTAAGTCACCATGGAGAGGACCCTGCAAGTGTATCCTTGTGGTCTCCTTGAGAAGACCTGTTCTAGACTTCACCCTTCTCGGGTATCCTCTCTCAGTGGCACCATTTGAACTCAGTAAGGGCCCATTACAGGAGAGGACCTTCTTGAGAACTTGTTCTATAGCTCTTTTGGACTGAATTTTTATGAGGTCAAGTGTTTTTCTTCACACTATAATAACTGGGATTTATAGCTCTTTGTAGATTTACAGAGGGCTTCAACTGGCAAAATCAAATTTAATCCACTAAAGACACATTAACACAATCAGCCAACCATTCAATGAATGAAGGTTGTGTGAAACATTATGTGAAATGATGACAGTAAGAGACGATGTACTTGGCCTGGCATGGTTGCTCACACCTGTATCCTAGCACTCTGGGAGGCCCAGGTGGGTGGATCTCCTGAGCTGAGGAGTCTGAGCGGGATTGTCTCTACTAAAAATAGGAAAACTAGGCTAGGGCGCCAGCCACACACACTAGAACTGGCAGATTCGAATCCAGCCTGGGCCTGCCAAACAACAATGACAATTACAACCAAACAATAAAGCCAGGCATTGTGGTGACTGCCTGTAGTCCCAACTACTTGGGAGGCTGAGGCAAGAGAATCATTTGAGCCCAGGAGTTTAAGGTTGCTGTGAGCTATGATGCCACAACACTACTGAGGGTGACCCAGTAAGACTATCTCAAAATAAATAAATAATAAATAAATAAATAAAATAAAATAAAAATTGAAGGCTCGGGGCCTGTGGCTCAACGGGCTAAGGCGCCAGCCACGTACACCTGAGCTGGCGGGTTCGAATCCACCCCGGGCCCGCCAAACAGCAATGACGGCTGCAACCAAAAAAAAAAACAATGGCTGGGCATTGTGGCGGACGCCTGTACTCCCAGCTGCTTGGGAGGCAAAGGCAGGCGTTGTGGCGGGCACCTATAGTCCCAGAGACTTGGGAGGCGGAGGCAAGAGACTAGCTTGAGCCCAGGAATTGGAGGTTGCTGTGAGCTGTGATGCCACAGCACTCTATCCAGGGTGACAGCTTGAGGCTCTGTCTCAAAAAAATAAAAAATAAAAAATAAAAATTGAAAAACTAGCCAGCTGTTGTGGGTGGTGCCTGTAGTCTCAGCTACTTGGGAGGCTGAGGCAAGAGCATTGCTTGAGCCCAAGATTTTGAGATTGCTGTGAACTATGACGCCAGGGCACTTAACTCAGGGTGACCCAGTAAGACTCTGTCTCCAAAAACAACAACCATATACTTCAAGGATAATAGGGAGCTCAAATTCCAAGTAGTAAAGTTGAAGCTGTTTAATTTTTGCTGTGTTTTAGACCTTGGTTTGATAGTTTTTGTTTTTGGGGTTTTTTTTTGAGACAAAGACTCAAGCTATCACCCTGGGTAGAGTGCTATGGCATCACAGCTCACAGCAACCTCCAATTCCTGGGCTTAAGAGATTCTCTTGCCTCAGCCTCCCAAGTAGGTGGGACTACAGGCTCCTGCCACACGCCTGGCTTTTTTTTTTTTTTGCTTATAGTTGTTATTGTTATTGTTGTTTGGCAGGCCAGGGCTGGATTCAAACCTACCACCTCTGGTGTATGTGGCTGGCACCTTAGTCGGTTGAGCTACAGGCACCGAGCCAGTTCGATAGTCTTTTAATTCAGTTTTGTAAATGTCCCCTGGTTTTCACATTTGTAGAAACTTAGGGTTTACGATCTTGTGTCATTTTTCAGGATTACAGTCCTGAGGACGATTTTGGACCATGGCAGAATCCAATGAAGTACCTGCCCAGAAATCTGTGGTGCAAGACTTTTGCACTTTTCCATTACAGAGGGGTTATATCATGAGGGATCTGCTAGGTGGATTTTTACTGGATCTCGTGAATTTCTTTCCAGTTATGCACCTCTCACAAGATTGGACCGGGGAACATCCCAAAGGAGCAGGCACATTTACTGCTCTATACAAACCAAAGAACAAACCTCACCCTATGGCTCGTCTCCACCGCATGTTCACCTCGTGCTTATTAGAGCTTTAGGATTTATCAGAGGGTTCATGAGATTTGATTCTATGGCAAAGCGTATCTCTAGACTACTATCACTGAGGACTTGCCACAGGCCTTTTCCTCTTTAAGACAAAAATTGTTTGAAATGTCCGTCGTGGCAATGCAGAGGGGCAGCTCTAACGAACCTTATTATTATTATTACAGCAATACCCCAGCCCCGCCCGCAGCTCGCAGGCCTCCACAGCGGACTACAAACCAGAGGCTTCTGGGAGCGGAAGTGACGACAGGCGCAAAGCCTGCTGGTCTCGGCCGAGCTCTGCCCCAGGCCTGAGCCTCACCGCGTGGTTGCCGGGCACCCGGTGCTGCAAGGAATGTAAACTGGTCTTTTTCTTGTATGTCAGAATTAATTACCCCTTTAAGTATCTTGTGGATGTAGGACAGGGCCGGGATCTGAGCTTTAGAGCCTTAGTTTTGCCTTCTCGTTTGCGCATCCTCCGAACACACATTAGGGGGAAATTCTCATACATCTGGGGCTTTTGATGGTTCCAGCGAAGTTACTTGACCAAGGAGCGAGCGGGTGGATATCAGAAGCGTTCCCTGCTTCCGTTTTGGTTAAAAGTCGTGTGAGTATATGCCTTTGATGTAAAGAAATCAGAGTGGAAGGGTTTGAGCATCTGCAGGCCAGAGTGAGAGCGATCTGATGGGGATGGGGGTGGAGAGTGGAAGGGAAGAGTGCGCGGGAGTTTCCCCTGCCTGGACCGCGGCGTCTCAGTGTCCGCTTAGGTTCAGACCTAACTATAAATACCGTTTTCCTGATGTATTAAGGACAGTTCTCAAGCAGTCTTTACACATGTGTTCTTTTCCCCAACCATAATATCAGTTCTATGTACGTACATTGAAACTTGTTTTAAGTGACTTTTCAAGAACTTGATACAAATCGCGCGTTTTTTTGCCTTTAGGATTGTGATCCGGGTAAGACATTTGCTTAGGGGGAACATACATACTAACCCGGACTGCTTGTGGTTTTAGATCTAGCCACGTGGCAGCCATGAGTGAATGGATGAAGAAAGGCCCCTTAGAATGGCAAGATTACATTTACAAAGAGGTCAGAGTGACAGCCAGTGAGAAGAATGAATATAAAGGTTGGGTTTTAACTACAGACCCAGTCTCTGCCAAGTGAGTATGCATCCTTTTCCCCTGAAATCATGACACCTGTTTGTGCTGCCTCTGTATTATAGCCAGACTAATAAAAAAGAGCAGATCGGCTCAACGGCCGTAGCACAAGGGTTACGCCCGGCCACATACACTGAGGGTGGCGGTTTGAACCCGGTCCTGGCCAACTAAACAACTGCAACAAAAAAATAGCCAGGCGTTGGGCGGCCCCTGTGGCTCAAAGAAGTAGGGCACCAGCCCCATATGCCAGAGGTGGTGAGTTCAAACCCAGCCCCGGCCAAAAACTGCCAAAAAAAAAAAAAACATACCCAGGCGTTGTGATGGACACCTGTAGTCCCAGCTACTTGGGAGGCTGAGGCAAGAGAATCGCTTAAACCCAAGAGTTTGAGGTTGCTGTGAGCTGTGACGTCAGGATAATTTACCCAAGGTGACATAGTGAGACTCTGTCTCAAAAAAAAAAAACAAACAGATAAATGAAAGTATAATTATTCTTCCTTTTTATTTTTTTGAGACAGTCTCATTCTGTTGCCCTGGGTAGAGCACTGAGTTGTCATCCTAGCTTACAGCAACTTCAGTTTCTAGGGCTCAAATCCTCTTGGGCTCCATGCCTGTGGCTCAAACGCCAGCCACATACACCTGAGCCACATGCTATTCCATTAACATTTGTGTATGTTGGCCAGGCACTGTGGCTTACTGCTGTAATCCCAGCAGTCTAGGAAGCTGAGGCAGTGGAATGCTTGCACTCACAAGTTCAAGACCAGCCTGAGCAAGAGTGAAACCCCCTCCTCCCAAATTAAAAATTGAAAAACTAGGCTCGGCGCCTGTGGCTCAGCAGGCTAAGGCGCCAGCCACGTACACCTGAGCTGGCGGGTTCGAATTCAGCCTGGGCCGGCCAAACAACAATGATGGCTGCAACCAAAATATGGCCAGGTGTTGTGGCGGGCGCCTGTAGTCCCAGCTACTTGGGTGGTGGAGGCATGAGACTCGCTTGAGCCCAGGAATTGGAGGTTGCTGTGAGCTGTGATGCCACGGCACTCTATCCAGGGTGACAGCTTGAGGCTCTGTCTCAAAAAAAAAAAAAATTGAAAAACTAGCTGGGCATAGTGGTGGGTGCTACTTGGGAGGTTAAAGCAAGAGGATCTTTTTTTTGAGACAGAGCCTCAAGCTGTTGCCCTGTGTAGAGCGCCGTGGCATCACAGCTGACAGCAACCTCCAACTCCTGGGCTCAAGCGAGTCTCTTGCCTCAGCCTCCCAAGTAGCTGGGACTACCCGTGCCCGCCACAACACCCAGCTATTTTTTGGTTGTAGCCCTCATTGTTGTTTGGTGGGCCCAGGCTAGATTCGAACCTGCCAGCTCAGGTGTATGTGGCTGGCACCTTAGCCGCTTGAGCCACAGGCGCTGAGCCTACTTTATTTTTTTAAGTTGGCAGAAACAAGGTGGAGATAAGAACTCTTTGGAGACAAGACTCTCACTTTGTCAGCCTTGGTAGAGTACCATGGCATCATAGCTCATAGCAACCTCAAACTCTTGGGTTCAAGTGAGTCTCTTGTCTTACCCTCTGGAGTAGTTGGGACTACAGGCCCCGCCACAACACCTGGCTATTTTCAGAGATGAAGTCTTTCTCTAGCTCAGGCTAGTCTCGAACCTGTGAGCTCAGGCAGTCCAACTACCTCAGCCAGAGTGCTAGGGTTACAGGCATTAGCCACCTTGCCTGGCTGAGATAAGAATTTTTTTTTTTTTGAGATAGAGTCTCAAGCTGTCGTCCTGGGTAGAGTGCTGTGGCATCACAGCTCACAGCAACTTCAAACTGGTGGGGGACTTAAGCAATTATCTTGCCTCAGCCTCCCAAGTATGTGGGACTACAGGTGCCTGCTACAATGCCTGGCTACTGTTTTGTTGTAGTTGTCATTGTTGTTTGGCAGGCCCCGGGCTGGGTTCGAACCACCACCCCTGGTTATGTGGCTGGTGCCCTAAACATTGTGCTACCGGCATCAAGCCTCTTGTTGTTTGTTAACTCTAAAAGTTAAATCTGTACCCTGCCTTCTTTTCTTTTTCTTTTTTTTTGGAGACAGAGCATCAAGCTGTCGCCCTGGATAGAGTGCTGTGGCATCACAGCTCACAGCAACCTCCTATTCCGGGCTCAAGCGAGTCTCCTGCCTCCGCCTCCCAAGTAGCTGGGACTACAGGCACCCACCACAACACCTGGCCATTTTTTTGTTTTGTTTGCAGCTGACATTGTTGTTTGGCGGGCCCGGGCTGGATTCGAACCCACCAGCTCAGGTGTACGTGGCTGGTGCCTTAGCCTGTTGAGCCACAGGCACCGAGCCCCTGCCTTCTTTTCTAATACACATTTAAGGCATTTATTACTCTTTAAGTAATACTTTAACTCTATTCCACAATATACTTTAGGCTGGGTAAAATGTTTAGATGTTTAAGACCATCAGTAAATGCTTATTGGACAAATGAAAGCATTTGATGGTGAGAGGATTAATTTCAAACAGGGAAGAGCATTCCCTGTTATACTGGTGACCTGTGTGGGTTGATAATGCCTTTCATTCCATTGCTTCTTCCATAGTTTTATAGGCCCATAGGTTTTTCTTTTTGCAAATCAGCTCTGAACTTAATTTTCCTCCCAAAGTATCGTCCTTGTGAACTTCCTTGAAGATGATAGTGTGTCTATCACTGGAATTATGGGACATGCTGTGCAGACTGTGGAAGCTGTGAGTGAAGGGGACCATACAGTGAGGGGGAAGCTGATGGATTTGTTCATGTCTGGAGACTGCAAAGCATATAAACCTGAGGATTTGGAAAAGAAAAAGAATAGTCTAAAGAAATGGCTTGAGAAGAACCACATCCCCATCACTGAAGAGGGAGATTCAAAGAGGACTCTCTGTGTGGCAGGGGTTCTGACTATAGACCCACCATATGGTCCAGAAAATTGCAGCAGCTCCAATGAGATTATTCTGTCCCGTGTTCAGGATCTTATTCAAGGACATCTTGCAGCTTCTCACTGAGAGGCCAAGAATTGTGGACATACTGTAGATTGTTGTTATTCTTTTATAAAAGATTTTGAATGTAAGTTCATCATATTATAAGACTTTAAAGGCGCATAGTATGAGTAAGTATGTGAGTGTATTAGTTCTTTAGTTTTGGTAAAATGAGAGGTGTAGATTATGAGTGTTAATTTCCTTGGGAAATTAGTCAACTGGGGTATGGATAGCATTCCATGCAGCAAAATTAGCACAAGGATATTAGAATTGTAAGGGTCTTTCCTTGTATTGAAGATACAACCCATTTTTATTAGGCAAGAAAAGGTATTTTTTTTTTTAAATTTTTTTTTTGTTTGTTTTTTTATTTTGCTTTCAATTTCAGTTGACTTGCACTCTTCTTAGTTTCCTTGTTTTTTTTTTTACATTGTCCTTGCTTGTAGTGATTCCTTGTGCCAGTTGCCTCCCAAGTAGCTGGGATTACAGGTGCCCCCCACAACGTCTGGCGGTGTTCTTTCCTGGTGGCAGAGACGGGTTCTTTTACTCTGGCTCACTCATGCTTATGCTGGTCTCGAACTGTGAGCACTGGAAATCCACCTGCCTCGGCCTCCCACAGCGCTGGGACTAAGGTGTGAGCCACCATGCCCGGCCAAAAAGGTTTTTTTTTGAGACAAGGTATTGCTCTGTGCCAGGGTGGAATTCGATAGCATCAATATAGCTTACTGCAACCTGAAATTCCTGGGCTCAAAAGATCCTTTTGAATCAAGAGTGTATGTCTTTTTTGTTTACTGAATTAAACTGCTGTATGATTGGTAAAATCTTTCTTTTTTTTGAGACAGAGTCTCAAGCTGTCGCCCTGGATAGAGTGCTGTGGCATCATAGCTCACAGCAACCTCAAACTTGGGCTCAAGCCATCCTCTTGCCTCAGTTTTTCTATTTTTAGTAGAGAGACAGGGTCTTGCTTTTGCTCAAGCTGGTCTCCAACTCTTCCTCGCCCTCCGAGAGTGCTAGGATTACAAATGTGAGTCACCTAACCTGGCCTCATTGTTAAAATTTTAACACTTAAGCCTTATAATTTGCAAAGCCTTTAAGTGAGCCCTTGGTTGATAGCACTGAGGGAAAGGTACCTGTAACAAGATATTTTGCTGCGGCTAGGTGCAGTGGCTCATACCTGTGAGACTCTGTCTCAAAAAAAAGAAAAAAAAAGATATTTTGCTGCTAAACTCAACTCAGTGCTCTGCCTAGTGGATTCAGTCCAGTTTTTAGACGTAAGATGGTTTTCTGGCTTTGCCATGGAGTAGTAGTCCCTGTTCTCTGGGTCAGGCTTTACTGACTCCATTCTCGGGTCTGTCTACAAGAAATTGAACTGGGCAAAAACTCTGACTTCTCTCATGTAGGTTACTTTATCATCTCTATAAAAGGAGAATTGGTACTTTTATTTTTTTGAGACAGTCTCACAGAGAGTGCCCATGGTGGAGTGCTGTGGAGTCCTGGCTCAGAGCAACCTCAAACTCCTGGGCTTGAATGATTCTCTTGCCTCAGCCTCCCAAGTAGCTGGGACTACAGGTACCCACCACGATGCCTGCTAGTTTTTCTATTTTTAGTAGAGAGGGAGGTCTCACTCTTGCTCAGTCTGGTCCTGACCTCCTGAGCTCAGGCAAAGTCATGAGTCACCATGCCTAGCCAGAATTGGTACCTTTAAATTACTCAGATTTCAGGGCCTTTAAATATAGTGTGATAACATCTTTTCCTAATAATTGCTAATGGTAAGATGTTGTAGCCCAGTGCTTCCCACAGTTTAGCAAGCATCAGCATCATTGGAGTGCTTGTTGAAACAGATTGCTAGACCCTACTTACAGATTTTGATTCTGTAGGTCTGGGTTGGGCCCCAAGAATTTGCGTTTTTTTTTTTATTTGAGACAGAGCCTCAAGCTGTCACCCTGGATAGAGTGCTGTGGCATCACAGCTCACAGCAACCTCCAATTCCTGGGCTCAAGCGAGTTTCCGCCTCCGAAGTAGCTGGGACTACAGGCGCCCGCCACAACGCCCGGTCATTTTTTTGGTTGCAGCCGTCATTGTTGTTTGGCGGGCCAGGGCTGGATTCGAACCTGCCAGCTCAGGTGTACGTGGCTGGCGCCTTAGCCCATTGAGCCACAGGCGCCGAGTCAAGAATTTGCGTTTCTAACAAACTCCCAGATAATGGTCACATTACCAGTCCTAGACCACATTTGGAGAAGCAGTTTAGAAGCTTTAAGGGAACAGAAAGTCTCTCCCTAATAACTTTAAAGTTCCATGATCCTGAAAGTAAAATTTAGCACATAAAGTAACATTTCTCCTTGTGACTAAGACTCTCTTACTCAAATTCTAGGCTGTCTTTGGAGGAAGTGGAATATGAACTAATTGAACTCAGCATGAAAATGATGCTGCCAGGGCTAGGGAGGCCCTTGAAAAGAGAGAAGCTTTGTAGGAAATTATTCGCAGCATCAGTCGGACTTGATCTTGGCTCAAGAGCAGGATCTGGTGGGTTGATTTTGGTATATTTTTTTGCCATGAGACTAATGAGTTGGGGACATAGACTGTTTTTTGCCAATGAATCTTCTGATTGTTGTAAACAATTTGCCTGCAAACAAAATGAGTGCTAGAAAAGATAAAAGATCTGGCTTTGCCATGGAAACATGCCTCCTCAGAGAGTTTCTCTAGCTGGGTCCTAGTTAAGATTCTCCCCAGGAGTTTAACTCACCTGTTTCAGGTCCCTTTGCAGTGCTGTCAGCATTTGGGTTCCAGATTTCCCAGAGGAACAGTCCTCCCCAGCACTGGCTTTGCTTGCTTACTGCCAGCTCTGGGCAGTAGTCAGGACAGTCTTTGAACACAGCATTAAGAATACTTTTCAAGGCTGGGCATAGTGGCTTCTACCTGTGGTCCCAACACTTGAAGATGAGGTGTGTGGATTCCTTGAGGCTAGGAGTTCAAGACCAGTGTGAACAACATAGATGGCAGTGGCAGCCAGTCCCAGCTACTTAGGAGGCTGATGGAGGAGGATCGGCTTTAGCCCAGGAGTTTGAGATTGTTGTGAGCTATGGTTGCAGCACTGCACTGACTCTAGCCTTGGGGGCACAGGCTAGAGTGTGTTTTTCTTGTACTAGAAAAACATTTTTTTTTCTAATGCAAGAGGCTAGTTTGAATTTTACTGAGGATTTTTTTGTTTCCTTAGAAGCCAAGTTTCCAACCTTTGCATGGCTTTCTTTTTTTTTCTTTTTTCTTTTTTTTGCAGAGACAGAGTCTCACTTTATTTTCCTCGGTGGAGTGCCATGGTGTCACACAGCTCACAGCAACCTCCAACTCCTGGGCTTAGGTGATTCTCTTGCCTCAGCCTTCCGAGTAGCTGGGACTACAGGTGCCTGCCACAACGTCCGGTTATTTTTCTGTTTTTGCAGTTTGGCGAGGCCGGGTTTGAACCCCCCACCTTTGGTATATGGGGCTGGCGCCCTACTCGATGAGCCACAGGTGCCGCCCTGCATGACTTTCTTGTTTTTTCTTATTTTGAGACAGAATCTCAAGCTGTCGCTCTGGATGGAGTGCTGTGACGTCATAGCTCCCAGCAACCTCAAATTCTTGGGCTCAAGCAATTCTCTTATCTCAGCCTCCCGAGTAGCTAGGACTATAGGCGCCTGCCACTACGCCTGGCTATTTTTGGTTGTAGTTGTCATTTGGCAGGCCCAGGCTGGATTTGAACCTGACAGCTCTGGTATATGTAGCTGGTGCCCTAGCTGCTTGAGCTATAGGCTCCGAACCAGATTTTTTGATATCTCATTGTTCATCTGATTTCCTAAATCTTTCCATTTTCTCCTTCTTAAGATGTTAAGGTTGAAGTTGGTTTTTCTATGAGTTAAGTTTTTTAAAAAGTTGTTTAAAAAATTATTTTTTTGAGACAGTCACACTCTGTTGTCCAGCTAGAGCACAGCAGTGTCTTCGTAGCTCACTGCAACCTCAAGCTCCTGGGTTCAAGCAGTCCTCCTGCATCAGCTCCCAAGTAACTGGGACTAGGTGCCTGCCATGACACCTGGCCAATTTTTATATTTTTTGTACAGACGAGTTCTCACTATGCAATTCAGGCTGGTCTTCAGGCCTCAAGGGATACTCCTGCTGGAGCTTTCCAGATTGCTAGAATTACAGATGTGAGCCACCATACCTCGTTCAATTGTGTCTCTTCAGTTTCCTTTAATCTGGACTAGTTCCTCAGTCTTTCTTTTTTAAAAAATAGTATCTTTAACTGAAGATAGTTCTTCAGTCTCTTTAACTTTCTTGACATGGACATTGTTTAATAAAAGCCAGTTATTTTGTGGGAAAGCACTGAATTTAAGTTTGTCTCATGTTTCCTTATGATTCGATTCAAAGTGTGCATTTTTTAGGGTAGGAATACCCTGGAAATGACAGGGAGTTCTTTTCAGTCTATCATATCAGAAGGCATGTAATGTCGATTGCTCCATTTCTGGTGATATTAACTGTGATCACTTGGTTAGGGTGGTGTCTCTCAGGTTTCTTTGTTTTTCTTTTTCAAGTTAAAAGATATCTGCATTCATTCGTTCATTTAGAAACAGAGTCTCTCTCTTTCACCCAAGCTGAGTGCAGAGTGGCATGATTGTAGCTTAGTGTAATCTTGAACTCCTGGACTCAAGTGATCCTTCTGCCTCAGCCTCCTGGGTAAGAGGGACAAAAGGTACACACTACCATTGCCAGCTAATTGTGTTTTTTTGGTAAGATGGGGTCCTGGTATTGCTTAGGTTATCTTTTTCTTGTTTGTTTTGTTTTTGATGCCCCCAGTACAGTGCAATGGCGTCATAGCTCACAGCAACCTTAAACTCTTAGGCTCAAGCAGTTCTCTTGTCTCAGCCTCCCAAGTAGCTGGGACTATAGGCACCTGCCAGAATGCCTGGCTAAATCAGATGGTTCTTTTTTTTTTTTTTTGAGACAGAGCCTCAAGCTGTCACCCTGGATAGAGTGCTGTGGCATCACAGCTCACAGCAACCTCTAATTCCTGGGCTCAAGCTAGTCTCTTGCCTCCGCCTCTGAAGTCTCTGGGACTACAGGTGCCCGCCACAACGCCATTTTTTTTTTTTTTTTTTTTGGTTGCAGCCGTCATTGTTGTTTGGCGGGCCCAGGCTGGATTCAAACACGTTGAGCCACAGGCCCCGAGCCGATCAGGTCGTTCTTAAATTCCTGGCCTCAAGCAGTCCTGACTCAGCCTCCCAAAGTGTATGTATTACAGGTGTGGGCCACCATATCCCACCCCAGCTAATTAGAAACATTTTTTATTTTTAGAGATGGGTTTTTGCTATGTTGCCCAGGCTGCTCAGGAACTCCTGGTTTCAAGCAATCCTCCTGCGTCAGCCTGCCAAAGTGCAGGGTTACAGATGTGAAGCACTGAACCTGGCTTTCATACATATTGTTAAAGAGATCTTTATAGAGATATTTGAGGTATTGTTAACATATCATAGACACCTTTCATTTTAAGGGTGATTTTTAGTAAATTTATAGAGTTGTGCAGCCATCATCACAATTTATTTTTTGTAACATTTCCATCATCCACAGACGATGTCCTTGCAGTCATTTTGCATTCCTGCCCTCAGTCCCTGGTAACCACTGATCTAAAACTTCTGTATCTAGAGATTTGATGTTTCTGTACATTTCATATAAATAAAAACAGTATGTGGTCTTTGTGCCTGGATTCTTTCACTTGGTATGATGTGTTATTTTTTTTTTTTTGAGACAGAGCCTCAAGCTGTCACCCTGGATAGAGTGCTGTGGCATCACAGCTCACAGCAACCTCCAATTCCTGGGCTTAAGTGAGTCTCCTGCCTCCGCCTCCGAAGTAGCTGGGACTACAGGCGCCTGCCACAGCCATTTTTTGGTTGTATTCGTCATTGTTGTTTGGTGGGCCTGGGCTGGATTTGAACCCACCAGCTCAGGTGTACGTGGCTGGCGCCTTAGCCCGTTGAGCCACAGGCGCCCAAGCCGGTATGATGTATTTTGAAGTTCATGTTCAATTAGCCAAATGTGCTTGCACATACCTGTGGTCCCAGCTGGGGAAGGTGTAGCATGTACTTTGTTCCTTTTTTTCTCTTCTCTTTTTTTTGAGACAGAGACTCACTATGTCACCCTCAGTAGAGTTCCTTCTTATCGCTGAATAATATCTGTTATTTCTTTACATTTTGTTTTATTTATTTATTTGTTTGTTTGTTTATTTATTTATTTTTAGGCTAGTCAAGTGAAGCAGTGGGTGTGAAAAAGGAACAAAGGAATCTGTAACTGGTTGTGATCAATTATATTTTTTATTTCTTTACATTTTGTTTGTTGTTTGTTGTTTGTACAGTCAATGGATATTTGGATTGTTTCTCGGTTTTGATTATTAAAAGAAGCACTGCTGTGAACATTTGTGACAAGTCCTTGTATAGACGTATGCCTACCCAGGAAATATCTAGGAGCAGACTTGTTTGGTTGTATGATACATTTATATTTAACTTTTTTTCTTTTTTAAGACAGAGTCACCATTTTGCCTTCAGTAGAGTGCCTTGGTGTCACAGTTCACAGCGACCTCAAACTCTTGGGCTTAAGCGATTCTCTTGCCTCAGCCTCCCAAGTAGCTGGAACTATAGGCGCCCGCCGTAATGACTGTTTTTTTTTTTTTTTTGTAGACACAGAGTCTCACTTTATTACCCTTAGTAGAGTGCTGTGGAGTCACAGCTCACAGCAACCTCCAGCTCTTGGGCTTAGGTGATTCTCTTGCCTCAGCCTCCCGAGTAGCTGGGACTACAGGCACCCGCCACAGTGCCCGGCTACTTTTTGATGCAGTTTGGCTGGGGCCGGGTTTGAACCCGCCACCCTCAGTATATGGGGCCAGCGCCCTACTCACTGAGCCACAGGCACCACCCTGGTTTTTGTTGTTGTTGCTGTCATTGTTGTTTAGCAGGGCTGGGCCAGGTATGAACCCACCAGTGTTGGTGTATGTGGCTGGCGCTATAACTACTGTGCTACGGGCGCTGAGCCCATTTATATTTAACTTAAAGGAACTGTCAAAAGTATTTCCCAGTGTCACTACTCCATTTTACATTCCATCAGCAGCATTGTATGAAAGTTCTGGTTTCTCTACATCCTTACCAGCGCTTACTATGTGTATCTTTTGATTACAGTCATTTTATTTTATTTTTTTGAGATAGAGTCTTAACTATGTCACCCTTGGTAGATTGCCATTGCGTCACAGCTCACAGCAACCTCAAACTCTTGGGCTTAAGTGATTCTCTTGCCACAGCCTCCCTAGTAGCTGGGCCTACAGGTGCCCAGCTATTTTATTTATTTATTTTATTTTTAATTTTTTTTTTTGTGGAGACAGAATCTCACTCTATTGCCCTCGGTAGAGTACTGTGGAGTCACAGCTCACAGCAACCTCCAGCGCTTGGGCTTAAGCGATTCTCTTGCCTCAGCCTCCCAAGTAGCTGGGACTACAGGCGCCCAGCTAATTTTTGATGCAGTTCGGCCAGGGCCGGGTTTGAACCCGCAGCCCTCGGTATATGGGATTGGCACCCTACTCGCTGAGCCACAGGCGCCGCCCCAGCTATTTTTTTTGTTGTTGTTGATTAGCTGGCCTGGGCTGGGTTTGAACCCGCCACCCTCAGTGTATGGCTGGTGCCATAACCTCTGTGCATGGGCATGGAGTCAGATTATAGTCAATTTAGCAGTTATGAAGTAGTGTCTCACTGTAGTTTTTTTTTGCATTTCCCTGGTGACTAAGGATATTGAGCATCTTTTCATGTGCTTATTAAGCCATTTGTATGTCTTTTGTGAAATGTTTACTCCTATATTTTGCCCATTTTTATTTATTTATTTAATTCATTTTTTTTTGGAGACAGAGTCTCACTTTGTTGCCCTCAGTAGAGTGCTGTGGTATCATAGCTCACACCTCAAAGTCTTGGGCTCAAGTAAGTCTCTTGCCTCAGCCTCCCGAGTAGCTGGTACTACAGGTGCCTGCCACAACACCTGGCTATTTTTAGAGACAAAATATCACTCTGGCTCAGGCTGGTCTTGGACTTCTGAGTTTAAGCAATCTACCCGGCATGCTAGGATTACAGGAGTGAGCCACTGAGTTGGGTCGTGAAAGGCATTTCTATAACCCCAATATGGGTTTTAAACAAGCCATGTAGCACACATTAGTTATAAAATGGACAATTGGCCTTCTTGTTAACTAATCAGATTTCATGCTTCATTAATCCTGTTTTAGTCATGCTTACTATAGAAAAGGATGGTATAAAGATTTATGGATTGGGTGGCATCTGTGGCTCAGTGACTGGGTAGGGTGCCAGCCCCACATACCGAGGGTGGTGGGTTTGAACCCGGCCCTAGCCAAACTGCAACAAAAAAATAGCCAGGCGTTGTGGTGGGCACCTGTTGTCCCAGCTACTTGGGAGGCTGAGGCAAAGAATCACCTAAGCCCTGGAGTTGGAGGTTGCTGTGAGCTGTGTGATGCCATGGCACTCTACCGAGGGCAAAAAGTGAGACTCTGTTTCTACAAAAAAAAAAGAAAAAAAAATTTATGTATTAGGAATAATGACAACAGCTGGAGTTTAAATTGGAAAGTGCACAGGTGAATTTCAGAGAAAGAAGGGAAACATTAACAGAAACATTTCTAATAACAGATTGTTTTGTGCAGGGTCTATATGGGATGGTCACTTGGTGCCTATTTTATAGTAAGGCCTCTGATTGGTAAAGACATCTGTCTCCTTAGGAACATAAGCTGTCTTTGTCATTCTGTTTGGTAATCTTTTTTTTTTTTTGAGACAGAGCCTCAAGCTGTCACCCTGGATAGAGTGCCGTGGCCTCAAAGCTCACAGCAACCTCCAATTCCTGGGCTCAAGCGAGTCTCCTGCCTCCGCCTCCCAAGTAGCTGGGACTACAGGCGCCCGCCACAACGCCCGGCCATTTTTTTTTTTTGGTTGCCGCCGTCATTGTTGTTTGGCGGGCCCGGGCTGGATTCGAACCCGCCAGCTCAGGTGTACGTGGCTGGCGCCTTAGCCCGCTGAGCCACAGGTGCCGAGCCTCTGTTTGGTAATCTTACTAACAATCAAGTCCTAAAACAAACTGATTTTTCCAGTTCACACTATGGGAGAAGAGTTATCGAACCTAGAAATCAAAAGTTCCTAATTTGTCTTCACATTAGATTTAAATGTACAGTCATCTCCCTATAGAGTGACATATTTTTTTTTAACCCTGTTGGTTTTATAGCATGTTGGCCAAAGTCTACTAGGTTGGACTTTGTCCAGTTGACACAAAGATATGGTAAGAGTGTGTGTGTTTATTTTAAACATCTTAATGTGGGCCTAAGTGTGAGAACTTGTTTTGCAGTGGCAACTATTAGCAGTATTAACAGTCATTTATAAATCATATTTTCACATTTTCAAAATAAGTGATTTTTTGAAAAACAAAACAAAATAAAATGTAATAGTAGAACTTTTTCAAGATACTCCTATTTGGGGGGGAAAAAAAAAAGAAAGAAAAGATGTTTCTATTTGGAACCAGGTCTGGTGTCTAATGCCTGTAATCCCAGCATTCTGGGAGGCTGATTTGGGAAGATTTCTTTTTATTTTTTTTGACTGGGGCTGGGTTTGAACCTGCACCTCTGGCATATGGGACTGGCGCCTGACTCACTGAGCCACAGGCACCGCCCTCTTTTTTTTCGGGGGTGGGGGGAAGATTTCTTGAGGCCAGAAAATCAAGACCAGCCTGAACACAAGTGAGACCCTTCTCTAGAAAAAAACAGAAAAATTAGCCAGTTATGGAAGCACATACCTGTATAGTCCCAGCTACCTGGGAGGCTGAGATAGGAAGGAGCTATAATGACACCCTTGCACTCTAGCCCAGGCAACAGAAACTCTGTCTCAAAAAAAAAAAAAAGAACATGGGGCAGCACCTGTGGCTCAAGAAGTAGGGTGCTGGCCCCATATACCGGAGGTGGTGGGTTCAAACTCAGCCCAGGCCAAAAACTGGAAAAAAAAAAAAAAAGGGCTCGGCACCTGTAGCTCAAATGGCTAAGGCACCAGTCACATACACCAGAGCTGGTAGGTTCGAATCCAGCCCGGCCTGTCAATAAACAACAATGACAACTACAACCAAAAAATAGCGAGGAGTTGTGGAGGGCACCTGTAATCCCAGCTACTCGGGAGGCTGAGGCAAGAGAATCACTTAAGTCCAAGAGTTGGAAGTTGCTGTGAGCTGTGACTCCATCGCACTCTACCCAGGGCGACAGCTTAAGACTCTGTTTTGAGGAAAAAAAGAAGGTCTCTCTATTCATCTGTGTGTGGCTTTTCCCATTTATACACATAATAATTTCCTCTTTTTTTTTTTTTTTTTTGAGACAGAGCCCCAAGCTGTCACCCTGGATAGAGTGCTGTGGCATCACAGCTCACAGCAACCTCCAATTCCTAGGCTCAAGCGAGTCTCTTGCCTCCGCCTCCCAAGTAGCTGGGACTACAGGCACC